>JXOV01022159.1:0-11078 GCA_001014945.1 Clogmia albipunctata
GAAACTTAAAACGTCTTGAAACGAAAATAACAGGAGGTCGATGACGTTTACTCACTATCGCTTTAACACATTTACGTAACCTTAATGTTCAGAGTCATTGAACGTACAAAGTACAAAATAACATTTAATAGTATAGTCGTGCGTTTAATACACTTAACATTCATTTTTTTCTATACATTGTTTTGAGTGTTTTTTTGTCATTAAAATCTGTCTAATTATCTTAAAACGCAATACTAATTAATGGGAAGTTTTAAAATGAGTGGTTCTACAAAACCATTCAAGATCATTTCCTTTGGAAACAACAATCAATTAATTAACTAAAAGCATTTGATTTAAGTATAATTCATATTTAAGAATGTTTATGTTTTAAATGTTTTGAAGAATTTGTTGTCATTTTGAGAATCTATTCTTAAATCTTGAGTGTTTAGTTAATTAAAGTAATATTTAATTTGAAATAACTTCAATTTAATTGAAGATGTAATAACAAGAATGAGTTGTTAATTTCTTTTGATAAATATTACGAAATATCTAATGGAATGATTGTTAAAAATGAGTGATTATTAATGAAGTAAATTAATTTGTCTTTAATAAAATATTTTATTATAATAACGATATTAATATGAAATAGAACACCTGCCAAATTTACACATGTAACACAGTAATTAATGCCAAGCCAAGTGTCTCTTAAATGTTCGTCATTAATTTCCTGGAGTATAATCTCCATTTTATTTGATAATTAATGCCTCCAATAAAAGCCATATGAGGACAGTTTTTGTGCGAGTCGTCGTTCCTCGTCCGTCCCTCGAAGTGATCCTTTAAATATCTATCCAGAATCCTTTCTCTTCCTCTCTCTATAAATAATGTTGGCTTTTTTCTGTGATGTGAGGTGGAATTGTTAATCATTTTTTATGATTTGATAAATTCCGGATTATTTTTAAAGCCATTATTGTGGCATAATGATACGACGACTATCGAGGCGAGGGATGGAATGGGGTGAAATAATAATAACATCATTAAGAAGGAGGCGATTGTTGTTGTTGCTTATGCTTTTTGGAAGTTTGTTGGCTTGAAAAATGGTCACATCTGTGGTCTAGGTTTTGTCGGCTCCGGTGGAGAGGACAAATCCAGCAGGGAGGAGTGGTGGCAGCAGCTCAACATAATCGTCGTCATCATTAAAAAGAAGCGAAAGATTTTCCAGCCCCGTTTGGCCACAGACAAATTGAAAACAAATCCGCCCTCACTTAATCGCCTCGGATTTGGAGGTGTTTTTTGCGGTGCAATTTTTATTGTTTGCCAGGAATTAACATCTATTATCAACAAAAATGTGGGCTTTGGGTCTTAAAGCTATTCTGTTCTGTGTATTTTTTAGTGTAGTCAACGTCTGTTATGAAAAAAATTGTGTTTGATTTTTTTAATTTTGAAAATAAACCATGATTATATTGTTATTTTTTATACAAATTAAATTACTTAATAAATTGGTAGTAACATAGTCCTGAAAACAATCTTTTGTAATCCTTTTATGTAGATTAACTATTTCTAACAAAGATGTGAATTTAATTTTTTTTATACAATTCATTTGAAAAACGTTTACATTTTAGTAGCCAATGCTGGAAATTGTTTTATAATCGTACAGTGTTGAATAAAGTATAATCCAATACCCGCAGCCAATTACAAATCGTGTAAATACACGAAATTAGTACTTTGTACCAAAATTCAACTACTAACAATTATAATTTTTAATCATAGTAGCGTAGAATGAAAATATATTTGAACGTTTTTCATGTCTTTATAATAAAGTAGGCCATGATTTATTAATCAATTTAAATTTTTTCACATTAAATGACAAAAAGTAAATTTCTTCTTAAATGTGGTTTAAATTATGAGTGCTATACAGTTATCATCCGCTTAATATGACACACCCAAATTGACCTTATAGTTAGTATGACCAGTTTTTTGGAAAATCGGACCTGTAAAATTGACATGATAACAAGATCAGAGCAAATTCGCTCTCAGTCTTTCCATGGTTGACTTTGAGTCTCACAGACAGTAATCGATATTAAATTGTCATGCCCTTTTGTAAGTGATTACTGAAAAATGGAAAAAAAATCATATGCTAAGGATGTAGTTATTGTGTAAAATGTTTGTTTTGAGTTCTTTCTTTACATATTCAGGAAAAGAGGTCTTTCCTCGTGAGGTGTTGGAATCAAGTGAGATTAGAAATATTCCTGTCCGGAAGATTGTGACTTTCATTAGGAAAGTTGCTCATCTCCTGACCTAAAACTAACATTTGGACAAATGCGCAATAGATCTTACAGGTCGCAGTGCAGGTGCTATTGGGCGTAATCCAACCTCTATTTATTATTATTTCTTCACATGTTATTTCCTATTGTTAAAATGAATAATAATGCATATTTTGACAAAAAAGAAGAATTATTTTGGATTCTATTGCATTTAAAAGTCGAAGTTTATGGAATCATGTCTATAAACCTTTCATTAGGATAAAACAATCGATTTAGTACACTTTGAAGTATCTAATAATTTGTCTGACCTATTTAGTAGTTTTCTTTCCAAATGTAAACATATTTTAGTCACTTGTGATAGTGCTCGTTTTATCACTTAAGTTTTCATTAATAATTTAATGTAAATAGTTATTTTAAAAGTATTATATCTATAATTTTTGTCTTAACTTGATGTTTCAGGTGTGGTTTCAAAATAGGAGAACAAAATGGCGAAAAAAGCACGCTGCAGAAATGGCAACGGCAAAGCGGAAACAGGAAGAGTTGGGGGACAACGACGGGGACTGCAGTGAGCCAATCGACGACAGCGACGCAGAGAGTCTGGACATGGGGGAGACGGGTAGGAAGCGGTGTCGAATGGACATGGAAGACCTGAGACACTGAATTTCTCCATAGAAAGTTGCAAAGTTAATCTTTTTTATTGGAAAAAAAAGAGAAAATAATAATACAGATTAACTGTGAAATATATCTAATTAACTTGGAGACGACAGAGTAATTAAGTTGTACATAGGAAATCAGAGCACGGAATGAATTAAAAATGTCGATTAAAGAAACTGATGTTTGCTGAATTGCAATGGAGTTTAAAGGAGACATCAAGCGTATCGAATTTATGCCAATAAATAACACTTAATTTAAAAAAGAAGAGGAAAAGATATAAGAATCAGGTGAATTTGGCGCTTTACGATAATGTATTTTTGGCGCACTAAGAGTGTTTAAGTCTCGAATGATAAGGTCTATAGTTTAGTCTCTAACACAGCCAAGTTCACACCCTAACTGATAACGTAGACTTGTATCATATTCTCCTCTCGTATATGATGAAATCTTCTACAATATTATAAATATAACCCTAATTAAACCTTTTAAAGTTTATATGTGATGCAATCTAACAATTCCTTATTTAATTATTTCCGTTTAGTTTAATTTCTTTTTGTATTGATAGCATAGGTACCCTACCACTTCTTTGTATAAAGTCTTAACCGATGTGGTCATATTACTTAGTTCTGAGATCTCCAGGCAGAGAGTTGTAGTTAATGTGTAAGCGGGAGGGGCTGTTTGGTAAGATTTTGGCGAAAAAACATTCCAAATTCCAAACTTATACACAAAAGGGCTATCGATAAGTAGATAAAATTATTATAAATTTAATTACCGATTTTAATTTAAATGAAATAAAGGAATAAGTACTTAAGAAAAGTAAGCTGGCTTTATATCTTATTACCATACTTCAAAGGTGAGTATCATGTTTATTTTAACAGATATTGTCGATATGACCAATTTAAAGGAATGGGTCAGGAGTTCGAAGCACATTAGATAAATTGGGACATGGCTTCGGTAGAGATGTGAACCGGCAAGTTCCGGATGAAAAAGCAATTTTTTCTTTGCCAAATGGGGTCGTTTTATCCTGTAACTAGAAAATGAATCGATCTAAAATTTCGACTTAGTAAGGGTCTGCTATCCTTTTAGTCTTTTCGAGACAATCAACGTCGATCATAAAGCAAGTCCCTGAAAATTAAAGCCATCTCTTTTCCGGGTCATAGGATTTTTTTTAATACTTTCAGTAAAAATGAACAAATGATCTGTCAATAACTATGGAATAATAAAAAACTCATTTAGATTGCGATTAACCAGTATGAAACACTGATTTAAAAAGGTACAATGAAATTACGTCTCTCCTTTCGTGGACAAGTATCTCATCGCCAATATTAATCCAGAATATAACCTTTGTGCAATTCCGTATTTCTGCAATTGTATCGAATTATACTACAGTAACTGTTTAAAATTACTATTACAGCTCTGGAACCCATTCAATTTGGGATATACTTCTACAAAGGTCTGAATTTTTTTACTGTATCCTCCATGGGAGCTATTTTCGAAGTGCTTAAACATGGCTTAACAAAATCCAATGTGGAACCATGATGAAACTTGATATACCAATTTTATTTGGCAACATAAAAAGCAAGAATCCTTATAAACAGCGTTTAAGGGTTCTTTGATTTTGCTTCTTGAATTACATACCAAAATCAGGATTCAAATGTCCGAACAATAGCGTACTTTAATTTTTCTTCTAAAATGTGCTGAAATTCTCGCTTTAACTCGCGATTTAAGTAAAATTACATGACCAATTCAGTTACTTTATATGAAAAGTTTAAAATGGTTCAGTACACGTTTTGTAAAGCTGGGTCACCGAGCGGATCTGTCGAGAACTTTTCAGACTGCCCTCGTATATACAAATACTATAAAATAGTAGATAGCATAAGGTTCAGCAGTCCTGTCAGTTTCGAATTGAATGTTTAATGATTCTTGATGTTGATGCTCCTCAATTAGTACTGGGTTATTTTCTTATTATTTACTTTTCGCCAATAAATAGCTAATAAATATGCAAATTCTAGTGAAATTTGGTAAAAAAAACTGTTTGGAAAAACATATAAACTTTATAGCAATTACTAATTATACTTTTCTAAACCATACGGAACGTAATACCTGCGATTAAGAGGCTTTCACTGAATGATAAAGCCTTAAAATTAATATTTTTAAAATGTGTAGTTAATTTTTTTTCTTTTTTTATTGAGATATCAGTCAACGCTAATTAACAATAAGGTTGTAAGGATCTATGGTGACATTAGTAATGAAATGTCATCAGCTGGGTACCATTCATTGTTTTGATTTTGTATGCAAGAAAATTAGCGTTAATATTGTAACTAAACACTTTTAAAGTTATTAAATACGTGTAATAACTATTTCTAAAAATAATTTTTGGGTCTAATAAGTTCACTTATTTTGTGCCGAAATGCGAAAAATATCGCAAAAATTTTCCCACCCAATTCAAAAAAAAAGAATTGAAATTTTAAGAAAATAGTGTTAAATTCGGTACAAGATAGAATCTAGATATCAATATACATCTGACTAATCTTTATTTTAATAATAAAAAAACACCAACCAGATTAATATATCCATTTTTCTTCCGGCTGATGACGTCACCTAAAATCCGGACAACTTATACAAGGTTGAGCGGCTTTGATATCTCTATGACTGCTTATAGTGTAGAGCAGTGTATTATCGTGTCTTATCGTAATGAACTGCTATTAGACGTAAGCTCTTAGCTTTAATAATATATTTAATTACTGTTTTCCAATTTAGTTATTTACTTTGTTGTATTTTACTATCAACAAACTAGTTACACAAAAAATATAGATAAAAGTATAAAGTCATGAACAAACCTTGTTATAACATAAGAAAATATTCCGATTTCTACGGTTCACAATGAAAGGTCTTAGCAAAATAGTTGCCTTCATCATTTTATTTAACCTAAGCTTGGGACTAGAGATAGACCCGAGCGATGTGGATGTTCAGTGGGAAGAATTCAAATCTTCATATGGAAGGCACTTTGACGAAAATGAAGAGCCTTACCGTAAGGACGTTTTCCGGAAGAACTTGGAGATCATCGAGGAACACAATAAACTCTTTGAGGCTGGAGAGAGCACTTACAAAATGGGAGTGAATAAGTTTGCGGATTGGACAGCTGAGGAGTTTCGTGATTACTTAAGCCCTGTAGAAATATCTACGAATACTTTGAATAACGGTAGTTTTGATTTTGGGGATTATGTGCCAGAAACATTTGATTGGATAACATTAGGTGGAGTTACTCCAGTGAAAGATCAAGGGAATTGCGGATTATGTTGGGCTTTTGCGGCTGTTGGTGCGATGGAAGGACGAAATTTTGCTTTATCTGGCCAGCTAGAATCGCTTTCTGAGCAAGAGTTTTTGGACTGTATGTATGAAAAGAAAGGTTGCCGTGGCGGATTTCCGACAGATGCATTTAATGTGGCTGTTAACGAAGGTGTGGCTTTAGAAAAGGACTATCCATATAAGGGATCCCCTGGCATCTGTGATATAGGAGAACATAGTACAGCGTATAAGCCTAAGGGATATATTGTACTTCCCCCGTTTTGTAAAGAAGATAAATTATTGTGGGCTGTTTCTAAGTATGCTCCAGTAGCTGTAGGATTGGATGCGTTTTATCTTCAACACTACCAGTCCGGTATTTTTGATACAGATCCATTGGCGTAGCTAGAAGGTTTTTCTGGGGTGGGCCTGTGCCCCCAAAAAATTTTTTTCTGGGGGGGCCTGAGTCCCAAAAATTGGTAATATCTTTCAATTTCAAAGTTTTATAGTGTGAAATCCAAAATCCTGGGGGGGGCACCAGACCATTCTGGGGTGGGCACGGCCCCCGAGGCCCACCCCTTGCTACGCTTATGTACAGATCAGCCTTGTAAGGCTGCCAATCATGCCGTAGTCATTGTGGGCTATGATATAACAGGTGAAGTTCCCTACTATACAATAAAAAATAGCTGGGGTCAAGATTGGGGTGAAAATGGGTATTTCCGAATGGTTTATGGTAAACAACTTTGTCAAGTTACGAGTGCAGCTAGTTTCCCTATTTAGTAAATATAAGTTTTTTCTTGAAATTGTAATGAAATAAAAATTGAAGTCTTATTCTTTCTATGACTTTTTACTTAATTTTCTTCTTTTTCTGAAAGGGTGAAAATTTTAAATGACAGAAACCTTTTTTGATTGAGTTTATTGGTATCTTGAATAAGAAATTGCTTATGTATTCTCTAAGTTAAGTTGGTTGAATATGACCTCTAATAACAGTATGAATTTATTTTTAATCATCCAGAACAGGGGTTTAGTTCGCGGCGATAAAATTTTGCCACGGTGTCCCTATATCAACGGTCTGGAGGAACAAAGACGCAAATGCAAAAATGACAATTTCACAGGAATAGCACATGAATAGCAGTAGTATAGAATACGAAAGATGGTCTGATAAGTTTCCGGTCTTTATCCGTCATTAAGTTAATTTTTCAAAGAAACGACAGCCACTGCCCAAATTTTGATATCGATTAAACAGCAGAAAAAATTGCTGTGCAGTGATTTCTTAAATGCGATATTGCTCTGGTCAATTTTTCAAAAATATGACAAAACGTTTGCTTTCCCACATAATAAAAACAAAACTACAAGTCCTATTTTGTTGAAATTTAAGCAGTAACTGGTTGATAGATGGATATAAACGATATGCAAGTCCTCTCCTGATATTGAGATCATCGGGCATGGAGTCTAGAGAATAATCAGTCGGCTCTCAAAACTGATATATTGAACTTGAGGAAACTACCCGTTGTGGCGGTCCTGAATGAAACTTCGGCTACGTGCTTGTTCTCATGTGTGAAGGACATGCTTCTATGTACTTAGTTGCATTTGACAAACTATAATAGAAGTATGACAGACACTCGTAGCTAGGAACAAACAGTAATATTCGTGGATGATAGCAACTGAGTCAAATCAATGTGACGGGATTGCTTCGTGATCTAGACACAGTTTTTAAAAGCGGTGAATAAGTCTTGACACTGGTCTTTTATAAGGTATTTTTGCATGTTCTTACCACTTCAATGATATTAATAGTACTTGGACTTGATGGAAAATGCGCTTTATGTCAGAATTTTAAAATTTGTAATAAAAAAAATCCTGGACATTTCCCTTGATACTTTCTACGGCGCCTGATATTCGATAGAACAGATAAAGTTCAATAAGTACGTTCGTATACAAACATGAACGTATTCAAAATGTGAATTAATTTATGTTTCGAAAAATCCTGTTCGATAACTTTTTTAAGAGAAAAGGCGCCTGAAATGAAGCAACATCAATTAGGCAACTTCGAATTACCAAGAGTTTTGTTAAAAAGCAGAGATTTTTTCGCTCTAATTACCAAGAAAATAAAGTTGCATTGATTTAGATTTTGTAGGGAACTCGGGAGAGGTTCGAATTATTTAGAAGTTTGAAAATGTTGTATAATGTGAAACTTCAATTGTTTCTTTTAATTTATATAACAATTTAGTAAAAAATAAAACGCTTTGTAATGAGTTGCTTTTTAAAAAATTTCTTATCAATATTTTTCAGCCATAATAATCATCATTAACCAAAGTCGAACAATTTGCAAAGTGTTTATTTAAATATACTATACACAGAAATCAACAACCATATTCATTTAGAAAATATATTCTAATTAAAAGCTAGTCAAAATATAATATTTTAGAGACTGTGGTATAAAAGGTATGTACTCATTAGATATCATGATTATTTTAAAAATGAAGGTTTTTTGCAAAATAATTACTTTTCTCATGATATTAAACCTAAGCTTGGGAGTGGAGGTTGATCCGAGCGCCGTGGATGTTCAGTGGGAAGAGTTCAAATCATCATATGAAAGGCAGTTTGACGAAAATGAAGAGACTTACCGTAAGGAGGTTTTCGGGAAGAACTTGGAGATCATCGAAGAACACAATAAACTCTTTGATGCTGGGGAGAGCACTTACAAAATGGGAGTGAATAAGTTTGCGGATTGGACAGTTGAGGAGTTTCGTGCTTACTTAGGCCCTGTGGAATTATCTCCGAAATCATTTAAAACCCATAATTTTAATTTTTCACAAAAATCTGGCGACTACGTTCCCGAATCATTCGATTGGGTTGAAAAGGGTGGTGTAACCGGAGTGAAAAATCAATGGAGTTGTGGTTCTAGTTGGGCTTTTGGGGCAGTTGCAACGATGGAAGGGCGTTATTTTGCTATTGAACATAATCTCAGGTCGTTTTCTGAGCAAGAATTTGTGGACTGCTTATACGATGGAATCAATTGCGAGAATGAACGAAACAAGGAAGATGCTTTTGAATATGCTTTATCTTACGGTGTGGCCTTGGAAGATGACTATCCTTATTTGGGAATAGATAACCAGACCTGTTCTATAGGGGAGAAACAAATTATTTTCACGCCTACATATTATATTCAATTTCCACCTTTATGCGATGAAGATTGGTTACTTTGGGCTACTTCTCAATACGGTCCAGTAGCAGTTACCATTGATGCTGGTGAACTTCAGTTCTATATTTCTGGAGTATTCGATACAACTGACCCGTGCGATATACCTGATCATACTGTCGCCGTTGTCGGATATGATGTTTCAGCGGTAGTTCCCTACTACTTGATCAAGAACAGCTGGGGTAAGGATTGGGGCGAAAAAGGATTTTTCCGGATGAAATATGGCAAAAATCTATGCCAGATTGCGCTTCGTGCAGGATTCATTTATTAGAAAATATGTTATTTTGAGAAACTGTTTTAAGATCTTCTAACATTAAAATACTTCCTCAATAAAAACTTTTAAATTAAAATCAATAAAATAATGTTTGTAAATGACAAAATGGGTTTATTTTGATTTTCTGATAGCATGTGGCTTATCAACGGTCCGGAGGAAGATCATGTGCAAAAAGTTGTCAAATGCAACTAAGTACATAAACACAACCAGTTTCGAGAGTTAACTGACAATTCTCAAGCCTTCCTTTCCGGTCTTAGTTTATAGTTTAGAACATTCTTTTAGATTTTATTTTTTCACTAGTGAAATAAAAATTCAAAATTTTCACTGAGTGCCATAAAGTTAAACATTATGAAACTCAAATGGATATCGAAAAACGTATGTTTCGATACGGGAGTGTAAAAGATTTTTTTTTATATCGCTTGAACAGTGGCAAACACTCCTCTGAAGTGATCTTTTGTGTTTTTCCAATTGTTTAAAAATTTGTCGAATCGCTCGATTTTCAACACAATAAAAACAAAAGTACAAATGCGATTTTATTGAAATTTGGACACACTACCTAGGAGAAAACGATTATTAAGTTTTATTTTTTAAAAAGTGGGTGAAAGGCTAAAAAAATTTAGCAGACCATTCCTCTTTTTAACTGCTTAACGCCCCCTTGCTCTCTTGGAAAATTGTCACTTTTGCATTTGCGTTGTAGTCAACGGTCCGGAGTCGATATACGTATATATAGTGTTTTGTAATAGTATATTTCGATATAAGTGCTGTAATAACCTATTTCACATGTGCGCTATTTTGTGTAATTCTGAAAAAATAATCGATATTAAATAATAAAAACGTTGGCTTTTAATGTTTATTAATCGATTGATTACAACATGATTCGTTTTAAATGGTACAAGTTAAACCTAATGTTATGAATTTCAAATTATTCCGTAGCAAATTCTTCCAAAGCNACCTATTTCACATGTGCGCTATTTTGTGTAATTCTGAAAAAATAATCGATATTAAATAATAAAAACGTTGGCTTTTAATGTTTATTAATCGATTGATTACAACATGATTCGTTTTAAATGGTACAAGTTAAACCTAATGTTATGAATTTCAAATTATTCCGTAGCAAATTCTTCCAAAGCACTTCCATACATAGCCGGGCACTGCCTGAAATTATCCCTGTTCTTCGTTAAAATATGTCTAAGTCTGTCAAAGGGGCAATATTTTGAGTTCTCAGTCCTTTGGAGATCTTTTTAGGCGAGAACTTCATTAAGGTTTGATCTATTTCTAACACCTATGAAAATTCATTTTTAATGTATTTTAATATAAATGAAAAAACTTGTAAATGAAAATACACAAATTATTACTGCTACGAAAAAAACCTTAATAAAATGAAGCCATCGTCATATGCATTATTTTTCCCAATTTTGATATAAAAAGT
>JXOV01022176.1:0-36321 GCA_001014945.1 Clogmia albipunctata
GTACTTTTTATATCAAAATTGGGAAAATAATCTGTTTTTTTTCATCAAATTTTGAGTAATTAAACTAATTGAAAGAAAAAACTAATAAAAATTTATTTATCGGGCCATTGCGGTTACTTTGAACTCAAATACCACTATTTTGCTACATTTCTGGAAAAACTGCAATTTGAGTCCAATTTCCTTAATGAAACCACAGAATGGCATCTGACGAAATGCTGGAAATCGTGACTAAAATTTAAATTGTCCAATCATTGTTGCAAGCTCACAATGATTTGATCGCTGCTGACACATTTAATGAGATTTTGGATCATTTTGCAACACTCTTCTCTAATATTGACAGTAGAGTATGGTAGGTCACGTTGCAAAGAACATCCATCTTCCAGACTATTGTTTCAAAACGAGACCAATGGATCTTATTTAACGCCACGACAGATAATCAAGATAATCACTGAACAAACAAAAACCCACGACGACGAAGAGGATGGCAACAAGGCTTTTTGATTGATTGATCGGTTCGGGTTTAGGCAGCGAAAGTGGATCCCGATTTATTTACCCAAGAGACGCAAGGTAGAAAAACGCCTGTTGCCGGCGTCATTCCTTACTAATTCGGCCCATTATCCAAATACTCATCCCAGACACAGCAGACACCTTTTCTGGCAATGACCGGTGCGCAGTCTTTGACAAATACGGCCAATTCTCCTCCTCTTCAGATCTCTCTGTTACCACGAGGAATGTCCATTTCAGATTACCAATGTCAACACTATATTAGGACATCATATGTTTAAAGAATTTATAATATTATTAGAGAATTACAATAGAAATGTTTGGAGTAAATCAAATCAAAATCAAATTTGAAATTAAATTGGAAAAGTATATGAATTAAATAATAAAGTAAGTTTATTAATATATTCTCGAAAATAATATTAAAAATAAGCAATTTTTTCAAAACATTAGAAATTTATTCATTATCTTAAATATATTAAAATGAATATTAGTTACATAAAACTGATATTACAGTACTAATATTTGTATTTTCAAAAACGTTATTAACGCACTAGTTCTCTAAAGAAAATTCTACAGCACTACAAATTCTAAAAGGGTAATTCTTGACATTCTTCTTCTTCTACGACTCAACAACCGTTACCGGTCTAGGTCTAACCAATTGGTTTTACGTAATCGGAGTTATCAAATGCCCTATCCATTCATTTGACAATCTTTCACAATTGACAATTGAATAGCATGTTTTTACAAATCATTATTTGTTATGATGTGATTAGCACCATGAACAAATAATTCTGACTTGTCTAAATTCGAGCAAATAATGTTGACGACATTAGTTGTTCGAATTTTGAGGCCGGGGTATTAGTTTTGTAAAATTTATTTAAACAAATATTGCAATAAAAAAAGGTAATTTTTTATTGTCAATGTTAGACCATTGTGTTATTTTCTATAAAAAAATAAAATTCAATTTCGTAATATCTAATATTTTTAATTGAAGTGACCAAAATGAACTGATAATGGAATTTGTGTATTTATAAAAGAACATCTCATTCATTTGTATTTTTATCAATCACTCTATTTTGAAGACTGACTAAGAAAGAGAAACACCAGAAACTTTTTATTTGTGTTAATTAGTTCAAAATGCATAAATTCACGTACAAAACACAGTCGATAATCATTATTTAACTCTTCTCTAAAACACTCTCTACGCTAATTTCTTATAAAACTTTGTTTTTTTATGATGTCTTAATTCATTAACTTTGTTGTTTGAATAGCTATGATATGATTGTTTTGAAATACTTATCGGTATAAAAGTGAGACGATTCTTAATGAATTCATCTTTATAAGTACAATATTCAAGTTTTTGAAATCGAAAAGACGTAGAACTTGTATTCTTCAGTTTTGTCTTAAATTATTATTGGGTCAGAGGAGATGATTCAAAGATCAACTACTGTATAAATAAGACTAGTAATTACCAAGCTGTATGTTTCATTGCATTCTTTCGAGCGCCTGTCGCATTTCATCAGATCTTAAATTAGAATATTTAATTGCAATTTCCATTTTAATTCCTTCAATTTCTCTATTAAATGGAAGTGGATATTTATAGGCGACACAAATAATACACCGCCATTGAAGAGGAAGAGTGTCGATTCTGGACTGGACAATTACTCTGTCTGGCGTTGGTTGGCTTATCAATTAATGGAAAAAGTGGGTCACACACTCACCTCTTCCATTCCTGCAATCGTTTGCCGGCAGAGAGGCATTTTGGAGACGAACGTGGACGTGGTCGGCGCATTGTAGTCCTCTCTGGTCTCGTCCACGAACTCACTTATTCCAATTAATCCGGGCATTTTTTCGCTTTGATGCTGTTGTAACCACTTTGCCACTTTAAATCTCTCCCACCTTTATCGGGCTTTTATCACTTTCACACGGCAAAAACCGCACACACACCGCACCAGAGCCCAGATTCGGATCGATTTTTGATTTGCGAGCAATTTTTCTTATCGACCCACAAACACACACACACACTCTCCTTATCTCGTCATCTTTTCACTTCTGAAAGGCTTCTGTAAGACACCAGATTAGACTTTATAAATGACTGACTCCTCTTCTCTCCCAATCAATGTCACTGTGTCACTAGCAGTATGCAAATTTCGCATCTTTCAATTTTTAATCTCTAATCGACCGAATTTTAAACCAATGCCAGACAAAAAAAGCGATTAAAGTAGTCGCGGATTATTAAACCACTCTCCTTTACAAACAACGAAATTTGTGAATTGAGAATGAAAGAAAAAGGCACAAATATCGAGAATTCTGTACGAAATGACTCACAAAAGCCAATTTTGCGTACATTCGTCTCAAGTATAATAATAATCTGGATGTGTTAATAATAAAATAATAAAAAATAATCGCGCAAATCACGGAAATCCTCAGGTAGCTTAAAATTTCTCAACACCACCATTTACAGCTCTTTATATCCCTTTTGTTGTGATTGGAACGCACTTTGCACCTTTATAAACCGAATTCAACGTATTTCCACGGCAGGAAATACTAATTGAACTCAGAAAAAGGAAAAAGACACCCATGAAAACTTTGCACAACTGAAACCGTAACTTTGTGGCTGATTTGAAACCCAAATTATTAATCTATTTTTTATCCCATAAACAACATATGCTACACAATTACGGCTACCGCACAAAAAACAACGAAAAATAATTAAAATTTTCAATTTTTTACTTCGGACACTGACGTTTGATTCGAATTTGTTTTTTCTTCAATTGTTCATTATTATTATTATGATATGTCACTTTACTTTAAGCAGTTTTTAATTCCCACCGTTAAAACGACAGTTCGGGAAGTTAAATTGAAAAAGTGAGAAAACTATATAAATTTCATTAGAGCAAGCAGGACGGGAGATCAAAATTTTATATTGTTTGTGTATAAACTGATTTTTAACTATCGTAGAATTATTTAATTAATATTCAATGAATCATACACTAGAAATATATAACACAAATGTGCTGATTCAATAACAAAAATACCAGTCTTCAAATCAAATTTTAGAAAGAGACGGGAATGTATCGTCATTGCCTTAAAGTGACTGTCATATACAAATAATGAATTCACTTTTTGCCGCGAAAATGTGTTTTTTATTATATATTTTTGGTCATATGGGCGATAGCCTAAAAGTCACTATTTTCAAATAAAAAATGGTCCCAGAACACGTTCGGGGATTATAGCCCTTTTTTATATATAAAAATATGAATAAGATCATTGTCACGATGCACGATTACGTATCTCCCTCCGGGTGTATGGGGGACAGCCATACGCCAACCCTCCCTAGCTCTATTGCATTTATGATAAAAAATGTTTAGTAGACTCGCCATTCAGCACCACAGACTAGGACAGTATAGATCTGGACACTGTTATGAGAGGTTTAATGCTAGTAATATGTACGGTTAGTTTGAATAGTTAATTTTTGGCTATACAGATCATCACACACTCGGAGTTGTGCGGATGTTTTCACAAAAGTGACATAATTTTAAAATGAATATATATTTATTCTGAAATTCATATCGCAATTACAATTATAAAGAAATACGAAATTTTAAATTATAAATTAACATTAGAATGTGAATAGTCTAATTCAGCAAAGTTCTTGTTCCTTCCATAGCGGCGGTCTTGTCTCTAATAAGAGCGGCATTTGTAATTACTGAAACGAAAGATAATTCAAAATTAATCAGAGTCAACTTCATTTAAATAAAGCATTTACCTGTGAATATCCAGAACTACTGGGCTGTCCGGGGACTGAAAACTGGGGTCGGAAAGTTCCAAAGTTTGCAGCTGCACCAGCGAATTGAGACAATGATGTACCCTGGAATCCAGCTGGGAACTGGGGCATATTTTGGGCTACAATAAAAGAATCGATAGATAAATATTAGCACATGAGAATAGAATATAATAAAAAATATAGTTAATTATATTTAATACAGTCAACACTGGATAATTCAAACCTTCGATAATTCGAACCTCGCACGAGGTCCCTTTAAAACCTCTTGATATTTCGAACTAAACCCATACAATTTTGTACTCTCAAAACTTCAAACTATAGATAATTCGAAATATTTTAAGTGTCCCTTGAAGTTTCGAATTATCGAGAGTCGACTGTACATATTTTAAATGACTTATTGAAACTATCTAATCTAAACAAGAAAGACTACACTTTATCTAGTAATTCACAACTCACCAGCATTTGTCACATTTCCGGCGGTGGCAGCTAGACGCGACAAGATGGACCTTTCGGACATTTGCAGTCTGTGGGCCACGGGGGGAATACGGGCCAGAGTTGCCGGCAATCGGGAAACATCGCTCTTCATGTCGGACAACAGCTCCTCCAATTGATTCAGCACCTTGTGTAAAACGGCATTGGCCGGTTTGTTGCCAGCCAGCGACTCCTTGCTCAGATGTTGATGAGATTCGGCAAGACACTCGACTTCTGCGAACCGGGCATTCAAAGCCATTGCTGGATGGTTTGGATCCTGGGCCAGGTTTAGGAACGCAGCCCTTCGTAACTGCTCCTCAATCACGAGAGCCTGTTCCAGCAATTTAAACCTACGGGCCAAGAATTTGTTCTTGATTTCCAAAAAGTTGCCCTTTCCAACGTCCATTTTAAAGGGTTCATTGATGATCGCAAATCGGATGTCGTTTTGAATATCCTGCCATCGACCATAACCATGGGTGACGATTCCTGCCAACAGCCAGTAGTCGTGACGACGGTGCCAAATTTCGTATTCACGGCCGGGAACAGCCGCCTTCTCCTCGTTCAACCAAAGAGTGTGCAGTTCTGTGAATCCACCATCGGCGATATTAAACATGAAATTCCTCTTATGAACCTCCAGGTTTTCATCAATTTTACTCTCAGACTTTTCGGTTTCTTTCTTCTCTTCGAAGTCATCCTTTACAATGACCACATCATCGTCATCCTCCTTTTTAGCGTCTTCCACTTTCGGTTTGGTGTCATCTGACTTTTCCGCTTTTTTAACCTCTTCTTTAGGTTTGTCATCTGTTTCTGTCTTTTCATCTTTAACTGGTTTTGTTTCCTCCTTTTCAGGCTCTTCGGTCTTTGCCTCTTCTTTCACAGACTCCTTTTCCACCTTGGGTTCCTTCTCATCTTCCACTTTTTCTTCTTTAACTTCTTTCGATTCGGTATCTGGATCACCTTCCTTTTTCTCCTTCTTTTCGGCAGCAGCTTTATCGTCCTCTTTTTTGTCCTCTTCCTTGTCCCCAGGAATTGGACTTGCTGCAGCACTTGTGGCCGGAGTTGCACTAGTACTTGTCGTGGCGCTCTTCTCATCGTCCGGAATTACAATTGGCTTCACTGGTTCGATCGGTTTTCGGATCAATTCCGGCATACTGTAGTACCCATTGATATGCTCGAATTCTAGCACTTTCTTCCTAATCAACGACATGACTCCGATTCTGGTGAGTACGTGCTGTCGGCTTAGTCCTTCCCTTGGAACTCCATCGGCAAACGTTTCCGCATTATCAGTTCCAGGTTCGCACAAATGCCTCATGAACAAGGAGACATAAGCCTTGAAGTTTCTCTCACTTTTACCGCGCAGATCTCGGACCAACCATTGGGAATTGAAAGCGTCTTGCGGGGGCATTCCATAACGCATAATGGCGTTAAGGAAACTCTTCCTTTGCCGCGCATTGAAGCCAAGCACTTCGATATTACCGCCCACTCGAGCCAAAAGCGGAGGAAGAGGACGATTATCTCGGTCCTCTCTGCGCTGGATTCGCCTCTGACTACGGCGTCCCAACTCATTGGGATCGTTCTTGTCGTCAAAGTCGTCATCGCCAACATCTTCATCTGACAAGCTGTAGTCTGACATTTCAGAGTTGTTGTCTTGCCAAGTTTGATCATCTCTCGGCTCGGTTGAAGTTACGACACCGTCGTTGTAGTTCACTTGTTTCCTCACTCGCTTACCCTTGCCAAGTGTTCTGCCCAAGTCCTCTTGATGCTGTTCATAATGATGCCTTAGCAACTTAACCCAGTAAGCGGGATCCGAATTCTCGGCCTCTTGTTTAATAATCTCTGTGTCCACTTCGTCCTCGTTTTCCTCTTTCGTATTGTAAGACGCCACTTTGAATGAAGATAGATACTCGTTGGCCCAACTCTCCTTCTCTTCAATACCTTTGTTAGACCGATCCAACAGTTCTTTCACTGCCTTTTCGTCGTAGTGGATCGCCTCTTCTTCCTTGCCTTCATCCTCTTTGAACAGCTCCTCAGTACCAAACCTCAAAATATCGTCCAATTCTTGTTTAGTGAAATTGGCTCCCTTTCCACCCATTCCCGGTCGGACAACCAAATGGGTTAACATCATCTTCCTTTTAGCCACTTGAGTAACTCTCTCTTCTACAGAGTTTCTGGTCACAAATCGATAGATCATCACTTTATTCGCCTGTCCAATACGATGGGCACGTGAAAAGGCTTGAATATCGTTATGGGGATTCCAATCCGAGTCGTAGATAATGACAGTATCAGCTGTTGCCAAGTTGATACCAAGACCTCCAGCCCTGGTGGACAATAGGAACACAAATTGAGGTACTCCTGGCGCATTAAATCGATCAATAGCCTCTTGGCGGAGACCTCCTGTGATGGCTCCATCAATTCTCTCATACTTGTATCCCTCTCCTTCCAGATAATCTTCTAAAATGTCCAACATTTTTGTCATTTGCGAAAAGATTAAAACGCGATGCCCTTGCTCTTTTAAAACCTTCAACATCTTTGACAGGAGAACCAATTTACCGGCCGCTTTGGTCAATGCATTCAACTCGTAGCTACCTCCTGAGCTAAGTGGAGCCTCTTCAGACGCTGAGGGGAACAAATAAGGATGATTACAGCACTTTTTCAAATCCATCATTACATTGAGCAATGAACACGAGTTTCCTCCACTCTTTGCATTCAGGGCCTCATAATTTCTGGTCAGAATATATTTGTAGTACTTCTTTTGGAGCGGTGACAACTCTACTCGGACAATAAATTCTGATTTTGAGGGCATATTTTTTAGTACATCAGCCTTGAGACGACGCAACATGTGTGGTCCTAGCATTTCGTGCAACCTCTTTACCTGCTCCTCTTTGGATACGTCTGCAAACTCGCTCTGGAAAGCGGTCAAATCGTTGAATTTGTCTTTACTTAAAAAGTTCAATAAATGGAATAACTCTTCCAAGTTATTCTGAAGTGGGGTTCCAGTTAGAAGCAACTTGTATGCAATGTTGTAATTTGCCAGAATTCGGAAAAATTTACTTTGATTACTCTTGAGTCTGTGCGCTTCATCCACAACTAAAACAGCCCAATCAATGCTTCCCAAGCAAGCGGCATCAATCGAGATCAATTCGTAGCTGGTTAACAGGACGTTGAACTTCATCGAGTTCGCTTTCAATTTTGATGGTCTACTTCCACGAACTGCCCCCTCTTCAAACGACAATTCGTTCTCTCGGATAACAGCTCTCGAGTCCTTGTCTCCAACATAAGTGATGCAATAAAATTCTGGCGCCCACAGTTCGAATTCTCGCTCCCAATTAATGATTGTTGAGAGAGGAACGGCGACCAAGAACGGACCTTTGCAGTGGCCCTCTTTGTATAGGGAATACAAAAACGTTACTGTTTGAATGGTTTTACCCAGACCCATTTCGTCAGCTAAGATGGTGTCAATGCCTTGTCCCCAGGAATATCGCAACCAGTTAATACCCTCCAACTGATAAGGATGCAACTGCATTCCGGTGTCGTTCAAATAATTCGGCTGAACTTCATACTTTTTCTTCAAATCAGTAGTTGGCTTTTCTGGAGGAGGAGTGTACCTCCTCGGAATGATCTTTTCGTCGTCCTCCAGCTCTTTTGTTCGTCCCCTTTTGCCCTTCTTTCCGCCCTTTCGCTTCAGTGCTTGATCAGCAGAACAAGCTGCCCTCAAGTCCATGTAATATTCAATAGCGGTCTTCAGTCCAGGAATGTCATCAACCTCTTCCTCCCAAGTTGATTGATCATAGGGCAGTTCTCTCCACTTTACCAAATACAAAGTGCGTCCATCTCGCATTGTTCGATGGTTTATAACTCGATGGACAATCAACCATTCGGGTTTCACTCCATACTTGTAGAATTTCTCCTCCAAATTCAACTCTTGATCATCCACATGACCACGCTTATGTTTTTTGATTCGCTTAGCTCGATTATCCTCTTCGTCCAGTACTTCTTCTAGTTTTGGTGGCTCCTCCATGTCGTATTTACGTGTATAGTAGCGGAACATTAAAGGATGATACACATCCAACTGGGTTTCAGTTACCCAGTCACAATGCCAGTAAGATCGCTCGTGCCATTTGACAAAATACTCTCGCCTTCTGGGGCCCTTCTCCTTCTTGGACGTTCCTTCGCCATAATTGATCAACTCTTCAGTCCAGCGCCATGTTAGGATTTTCGATACTTTGCCATTCAATTGGGGACAACTACAACGTGGACACTTCCAGTCGCCGTCCGGGATATCAGACAGGGGTGGGTTCAAACAGAATGTGTGATAAGCTGATGGACAAGAATCGCAACAAAGAAGTTCTCCTCCGTCTTTACAGATTCGACAAAACTCTTGATGTTCATCGTCATCCTGCTCCACTGGGCCGTCCTGTTCACAGTGAGGACAGGACCATTTGCCCTCTGGAGCTTCTTCCAGCTCCGGATCTAGACACACCAAATGATAAGCCCTGGGACAAGTGTCACATAAAATGATCTCTCCTCCTTGCTGACACACCTCGCAATAATCCTGATGCTCCTGCTCTCCCTCTTCTCCATCTGGAAACCGACTTGTCGTTTTAACCTTTTTCTTCTTTTTCGATTTATTTCCGATCTTAGTCTTGGCCTTTTTCTTTATAACTGGGGCATTAGGATCGACTACTTCTTCGGGCACCTTTTCCTTCTCCTTTTCAGTTTTCTCTTCTGAGATTTGTAACAGTTTCTCAAATTCAGCATCTGAGTCTCGTTCCGAAGCATTTGATGCATTATCGACATCTTCATCGGAACTTCCATGCCTCCTTTTACCGAATTTGATTTTCAATGGTGGCACTTTGCCAGATTTCTTCTTTCGGCCTCCCTTGTCTCCGGTGGATGACCGACCACGCTTCTTTTTCGATTTCTGGTCTTCTTCGTCGTCGTCCTCTTCATCTTCGTAATATTCTTCTGCCTCCTTTGTCTTGCTCACTCGACTACGACTTGGCTTTGGTTGATATTCAGGAGACGGTGGTCCCGACTCTTCTTGGGGTTCCTCCGTTTGCAAATTGGGATTGATATCTGTGAATTCCCGCCATTTCGCCGCCACCAACATCATCAGCTTGGACATTGGAACTTTGGGATTCTCCTTTTGTAAAATGGGTCGCACGTGTTGTTGAAACATTTTATAAGTGACCAGGTTCTGGAAATCGGTATCCGTATACTCAATGGGCACGTCTGTCAAGTCGAAAGAGTTGCAAACGTCTTCAATGGACGGCATTCCGGACTCCTGAGCCGCAGTCGGCGTAGAAGATTGTGGTTTGCTACTCCCCTCTTTGCCATCCTTGCCCTTCCTACGACTCCGCTTCGAGGACGACTGTTGGTTAGAATAATCAGACTCATTACCACCGCCAGCTCCTCCACTGTTCCCGTTATTCGACTCTTCTATTGCGTTAAAGTCGCTCTCTTCCCCACTGTCGTTCTTCTTTTTCTTCTTCTTCTTTTTGGCTCGTTCGTTTTTCATTTTCCTCTTCTTGCCCTTCTTCTTACGACGTCCATCGTCCGGCTCGTAGTCATCGTCGTCATCCTAAAATTTACAAAACGATCAATTACTACCATTGAACTTAGTGCTGGGCTTTTGCGCGCAATTACGTTTTTTGCCTTCTCCAGCGCTTCATCCGAATCTTCCTCTTCGCCGCCCCTCGCAACTTCTTGCCGTTCTAGGTCGTCGTCACCTGCGAAAATTCAGAAGCACACACACACATGTACACAAGAACCGTAATTAATTTTCTCTATTAAAACAACTTTGGACTGTAAAAGTTGTGAAAA
Source organism: Clogmia albipunctata (assembly GCA_001014945.1). Taxonomy (NCBI): domain Eukaryota; kingdom Metazoa; phylum Arthropoda; class Insecta; order Diptera; family Psychodidae; genus Clogmia; species Clogmia albipunctata. The sequence continues at coordinate 10,586 of JXOV01022176.1, forward strand.
AACCCGCATTTCCGAAGCCAATTGCGACATAGTTTGATATTTCAATAGTTTTCTCGGGTAAAACACGAAAACAGAGGGACAAAAGAAAATTGGAAAAACATGCATTATTTTGATCAATTAATAGTATTATACATTGAAATCTGCAAAATCTTTATCACAATTCGCTTTGGGCACTTGTCGGAAATGGTTTTCACACAAATTTACACAGTTCTAAGCACTTTTAACCACGATTTTGAAAAATTTACCGGTAAAAGAATCTCTAGACGCCGCCATTAAAATTTTCCTCACTGACGTTTGGGACTGACAGCTGTCATTTGTTTTTTCGAGGAAAATTTTACAGAAAAGGGGGAATAATTATTTGCGTGGTTCGTAACGCGAAATGCGATGTGTTTTGAGAGCTTGAGCGTTGAATCGGAAAACGAGTGAATCCAGTGTAATTGGTTTTGGTAAAAGGGAGGCTCTATTTAGTTACAAACTGCACAAAAAGCAGATAATCGCCATTTAGCAAAAATGAAGCGCACACAAATTTAATTATCCGAGTGAAATTAAGCCAGTGAAGGATATAAAGAGTCTGGAAAATGGATCATATCCGACCAACGTCGCTTCTCATCTTCCTTCCCAACTTCTTCCATCTTGGACGCTCTCTGCCCATCAATGCCCACAGTGATTTAGGTAAGAGCCATTTTTCTCTAATTAACTCCTCTCCAACGCCATGCAAATCGAAGGATTCGCCCAGCTGAGAAGCCGACTATTACACAAAAAATTCCTCTGCACACATTTACGTATAATTGTTGTTCCCATTTACCCACCCCTCTCTCTCTACTTTAAAAAAATGGGGTTGGAAAATAATAAGTGTCGCAATTTCAGTGACTGGCTGGTGTGTTCAACGTCATTCATCTTGAAAAGAGTTTGAATGTGGAGACGACGAAAAAACTTGATCTCCCAATAGCCACAAAAACTGGTAAAAAGTTAAGAAGAGAATTTGCTCTACCATTTATGGCCTTTTAAAAGTAGAAAAGTAATATAATTGAAGGACATTTGTGAATCATGAATCTGTGTGTTGTATGAAGCAAAGCAGCTGAGAGGCACAGCACTTGGAGAGCATTTACGGAAATTAGCAGCAATTAATAAAAATTGGTGTATATAATTAATTAAACGGAGAAAAACGCGATCTAGTATGATAATTGAAATATCGGCAAATATTTATCATCCCACACAGAGATTCGTTTTTGGAATACCTTGGCGATCAAGTTGAGTGTCAGCGAACCGAACAACTACTCACTCTAAGTGATTTTATCGCCGTAAATCTCTGCTTTTGAGTGGGATCTGAATCTGATCCTACAGAAAAGGAGTCCTACTTCTTTTCAAATAAATAAACACGAAAAAAATCCCTTCCGGCTTAAAAATAATTTCATTTTCTATTACAGGTGATGAAGTGAACATCATTGTGTTGGGCCTCTTCATAATCATGGGTATGGGCGCTATTTTGGTGGCTTGTGTCCGTTGTCGCCGAAAAAAGCGTGGCTTCGAGGTATATCTATGGTTTTGCCATCTCTCCCTCTCTGTTTTGTCTATAACCTTGCACTTACACGAATCCATTTCTAACTTAATGTATATTAAACGCTAGTTTGCACACCAAATTGGCACATATTCCGTTCTGTCTGTTTGGCCATCCTTAATGTGACACTTGATGCTCGTTAAAACGTAAATGTGCGTGAATTACATAATTCTTATTCATAGTATCAATTTGATTGAAAGGGTAGAAGGAATTTTAATGGGTTCCATCACGGTCCCATTTGTATCCAATGAGAGAATATCACCAAAACATCATTGTTTTACATTATTTACAGTTAGTTTATTAATGAATATGTTTAGTAATTCATTATTAGCTTATTTTATTTAATGAAAGGATGGTTTTATTTTTTTTTAAAAATAGCATAATTTGTAACAAACTTTAAAATACATGATAATAAATGAAATTCCAATGAGGAATATTGGGAAACTTTAAAATAAATATACTAAATAACGAATTTAAAAACACTAATTCATAAACAAAGTATTGAGGAACTATTATCTTGTCATTTATAGACTCAATTTTTATACTTATCATAAACTTTGTATTTACATCTCAAACATTACATTGTGATTCGCTTCCCTCGCTCATTATGGTGTATCATATAAAAGTGTCGTTTAGTGTCAGCTAATAGACCAGAGACTACTAGAGCAACTACTTAAAATGATAGTATAGTACTAAATAACTATTATATTTCCTCCTCTTCTTCCTTGTCCAATTCTAGCAGAACCAAGTAAAGGATGCAAAGGTATTGTCCCTTTGATAATAATAATAATAAATGCTAATACCACTGCTTCTTACTAACAAACGTATTAAAATGATTTATAACAATATTTCAATTTATCACAGGAATTCAAAAATGAGCAACCAACAGCAGCTACAACAACAGTAGAGGCGATTCGTTCCGAATTTCCCATCTTCCAAGCGCTTTCGACTCCATCTTCACCGCAATTCCAGCAATTTGAGAACGAGAGCTCTAAAGACTCGAGAGATAAGTTGACTTTGGATAGGTTTGAGCTTTTGAATGAAACACCAGCCAGAAGAGAATTGTTCCTTGATTTGAAAGATCAAGAGGAAATTGTTCCACAAAGTGTTGTACCATTACAAGGTGAGGATAACTTTTTTTTTCAATTTGGAAGTTGATTTTAATTTTAATCTTTTATTTTTAGCATGCCCAGAGAGCAATGATCAAATTTTGGGATACACCGAGTTTACTCAAGTGATTGACCGTAGCACAGGATTAAAAAGCGTTTCCCATGATGACTCAGTGGATGATAATGATACTGACCAGATTGTGGAATCTGTAATAAACACGTTTGAAGTTGATAAAATTACCGTATCCACTGAAATTCCGAAGAACGTTTTGAATGATGAAATGTGGAATGAATCAGTCGTAGAAAATCCTTTGCTAGACTTTGGTATTGATGATCCAATTGGAAATGAAGTGGTTTTAGAGGGTGATAAGAATTACGAAATCAGTGTCGAGGAAGCTTTAAGAGAATTGGACATTGCTATAGGTGAAGATGATGATGTGTTTGGAGAGGAAGACTGTGAACCAGATCCAACAATTGAGTCCCAAAATGAGGACTTTGAAAATGTCCTAAGACAGTTGATAGCCGATAATCTCAATTTGCCATCTAATTTTGTTGCTCAAGAAATTGGAGAGTTAGATGCGAAGGTAACACAGGACCATAATCAAAATCGCTCAGAATTTGAGTTGGAGGAAATCAGATTGGAAGCGACACGGTTTGTGGATAGTTTACTGGCCGAATGTTGTGATCGAGTGAACAAAATGAATGAAAGAATTCCAATCGAGCATGAGTTGGAAAAAGTTCCAACTAAAGAGAATCTAGATTTGGGAGAAGAGCTGTTTTTCAAAAATATTCCTAATATATGTCATAGCACTCCAAGTTGCGCCAATAAGACAATGGTGTTCAATATAGATGTTAAAGAGAGTGACACAATTTCTTCCACGGCCAAGCAGAAACTGTTCTCAGACGAAACGGTAGTGTTGAACGAAGACAAAGTTATAACTGATACCACTTTTGAGGTTTATAATTTAACAAACGGATGCCAATTGCTTAATGACAAGACAATAGATATTACACAAACGGAAAATGCTCCAACTTATTTGGAGGTCAAAGAAAATAGGACCATAACACCAGTAAATACACCAATTGAAGTTAACCATGATGGGGATAAGGAAGTTACCGACCAGATAGAATTAAAGCCAGAGGAGTTCTTCTTTAACAACACATTTGACTATGACCAACCCTCGACATCTAAAAGTGGGGGCTGGTTTTTACACCCTCAAGCACCCACTGATGCCACATTCGACGCAGATGATTTCCCCCCTCCACCACCACAAGAAGATCTCGAGTACTATGATGATGACGACGACGAAGATGATGACTATAATTCCTATCGTAATAAAATTGGAAATTTAGATTCTACTTTCGATGCTCTGAGAAAACAGCTAGCTGAAGCTCTTCCACATGCCCAAGGGGGAATGAATGACTACGAATATGGTGATGATGAAGAGAACAACCTTGATAAAGAAAAGTATATTAGTTGATACTTGATTGATATATTGGATTTAATATTTTGTATTTCCATTTTAGTGCTTATCAAAAAGGCGTCCAATTAAATATGTTGGGATCAATATTTAGTGGTGTAGGGGATCCAATGACTCAAGTAATCAATAATGAAGTGGTAACCAACTATAGAAGGCCTCTGTCGCCAATAAGAGAGGAATCTGAAGAAGAAACTGCTACAATGAAGACGTTTGTACTGAATGAAACTAAAAATCTGGATAGCACAAGGTAATTTGGAATATATTTAAGATTTCTATTCCGAAATTATTGAGTTGTAACTTTAAAAATTTAATCAATATTTAAACTATTATATTTTAGCACTGGAATGGAAACGTTAGGAGAAGCCGCTATAATGGGTGTTACAAAAACATTGATGGCCTCAAACGATACACTATTCAACTTCGAGGACACTTTAGGTGATCGTGATGATATTGTGACTACACCAACTAGAAATACACCATCTACTCAGATAGCATCGTCTCCGTCCATAAACGAGAAAAAGGGAGATGAACAGGATTGCACTTTTGTGGTGGAGAAATTACAACCGTATTCTTTACCGCCGTTGGACTTGAGTATGAAAGCTGAACTAGTGAACGTGGCTGATATAACGTCTCCAGAACTGCAGAAAACTTTCTCAGAGGATATTAATTCTCTGGAACATATCTCATCCGATTTGGACGTGGATCAGGACGGAACATACAACACGACCAATACAATTGAAATGGAGACTTGTATTTCGCTAAATAAAGAGGATGAAGACGATAATGACAATTTAGCGGAAGATGAGTGTGAGGGTTTAGGCGAGATAGAAAAGGATGAACGTATCTCAGAGATTTCCGAGCCGGATTGGATGTCGTCCCTCGATACAAGAAATACAAACAATGAACCAGTTAATCTGGGTAATTTTGATTGCAACAGTTTGTGCGATGTTCCTGATTTAACCATTGAAAGTTCCGGAGATAATACCGTCATCCTAGCAGAGAACACGATATTGGATAAAATAGAAACCGGCAATTGCTTCCAGAAACCGATTATTAATGGTTCCAAACATAATGGCGACGTTTGTGATTCCTTTATCGAACAAGAAAAGGCATTTAATAATGCCTGGAATAATGTTAAAGTGTTCTCGGCCAAAATGAGTAGCACAAATGTACAAGAAGTGGTGGTGGTGGATGAAGATGAGAGTTGTGCCAATGAAAATGTTAATGAAACTGAAAAGACTTTTACCTCGTTTAATGGGAATCGGCCAGATGTTGATATCGGCAACCATAGTTATTTGAGTGGAGAAGAAGATCCTTGGGCTTCGCCGGTTATGAATGGAAATGGTGTTGAGGGGGGCGCTGAAATGGTGACTGTATTTTCGAGTGAATGGAACGACGAGGAGGAGGAGAATGAAGACGACAATGACAGTGATCAGAATGCGGAAGAAATCAACGAAGAAGATGATGAAAGCAACGATGAAAGTAGTGAAGAGTTTATGTATGTTAAAGGTTTTTCCAAGCCAGAGCTTGCCAATGGTCACAATAATTCCAAACATGAAGGATTGGTTCCAACAGTACCAGAAAATATATCAGAAGACAACGAAACTGAGTATGTAAATAGAACATGGGTATCACATGTGGATCAAATACCTTGTGGAAATCTGCCTGCAAGTGGTAATTGGTTTGCAATGTCTGAAATGTGAAAAATGATGTAATCTCGTCTATTTTTAGAAATTCCTAGTGAAAATAAAATGACTAGAGGAGAAGAAGAAGAAGGGAATGAAAGTTCCGCATCAGAAGAAGGAGAAGGTGAATTTATTCCATCGTTTTGGAATCAAAATGCAATTCCGTCACGATCGGCTATGAAAAGCCCAGATAAATCGAGTAGTGTAAGTGAATGACTGACTTTCTGTGATTCAAATGTGCATGCTCCATTAACATTAATATTAAGAGACATGATTTATGGGAACTGTTGATTTTGATTTAATATAATTATTATAATTGCGGAGGTTTGATCCGATAAATTGTGTGATCTGTGATAGTTACAGTTAATATTCGTATTTATATATGACTTTTCTTTCTAATTTTCAACAAACTTGAATGTCACAAAATTACACCAATTTTGTACCTCTTTCTCATTCGAAAACGCACATAAATTGTGTGTGAATGTGATTAGGAGGAAGAGTCTAATGAAGTAAGTACTTTTTTATATTATATTTTGTTAAAGTTTATTTATTTATTACTCTACACGATGTGTTATTAATGTTTTTCATTTATTTCTACTTTCTACGCAGTCTAAAATCCGTCGAAATGTTGCTTTTAAAACGCAACGTTACCAAAATGTATATGAGTATCCGAGGGAGGTAGTTCTCTCGCCTGCTTACAGTGAACCCCAAGTGTGGGATAAGAATTTCCCGTTCAATATTCATAGGACCAATGATGAGATGATCACTACTACCGAAAATGGTGAAATAATCTTTGGGTTTATTTAGATCAAATTTGTAATTCTTACCTCTTTAGATATTGATGGATTCATGGTATCAACGACAACAAGACCGTTCCACAATAATAGCCAGTTCTTAGCCCATCAGTGCAACACTTGGCCATCGAGTGAAGGCGAATTTTCATGGTCCCAACATCAGGACGTTTTGGACGGCACTGTGACATACTCCGAATTCCGTGAAGTTCCGATTGTATGGCCTAAAAAAGTAATCAAAGATGTGGACGAGGACGAACCTGTTCCAACGCAGCAGTCCCTTATAATTGAAAAGGAAACAGCTGCTGACAGTGGTGTTGGAGAATCGGTAAATTTCTTGGTTTTTAAAATTATTTAAGTTTCTGTGTTGAAAAATATATTATTTTTATTTAAAATCACAATTTTATTAACAAATATTGAGAAAGGGTTTTAGTGGTAAATCATGTTAGACATTAATTAAAATCACAAAAGTTAATACAAATTATTTTAATTTATAATAGATGTATTAAAAATCGATGTAATTAATTGATTGTATTTCTTTTAGGCGGAATTGTTGAGTGAGCCATTGTCATTTGGAGATCTATGTCACACCAAGGACAAGTTGAGATTGCCAATATTGCCCGGGTTTGAGCTGAATGCAAAGAAAGCACTGGATGTTGATGAAAAGGATGTTAAAAGTGAAAATGATAGGCCAGAGGAAGAGGAAGCAAACAACTTGATACTGCCCACTCCGTCTTGTACTGGATCAATGGATTCTCTAAGTTCATCTTCGGGCTCAGACCAGCCGATAGGGTTTGTTCCATTTGGAAAGGCGGTCACGCCACAGTCCAGTATTGAGGAGAATTCCAGGAATTCGGGAGCAATCTCGTTGTCAGTGCCATTGGATATGACCAGTTCGGATAATGGAACTCTGGATAGTGGCATTGAGACGTCAAAAATGGAGACTGCAGCAGAGGATCACAGGTCAAGTAGGATTAGCGACAGCACGGATGAAGACTCTGGTATTGAGAACTTTACCCGAATTGTTAAGTAAATAACATTATAAATCCATGTTGTTTGTCTGTCCATAATTAAAAATAAGTCTTGTATGTTTGTATAATTAAGAAAAGACGATCAAATTGAGGGGTATAATTAATATTTTATCATCATCTACAACTTCTTATGTAAAAACAATAATTTTATATTCTGTGATATAGGTTTTGTTCTTTTAATTATTATTATTATTACTATTATGATGAATGTAACAAATAAGTCGTTTTAACTTAATTTGCCTTTAGTTTGTTATTGGTGTATGATTTGATCTCTTGGAATTAATTAATTTGCTTAACAGAGAGTGTGAAAAAGGGATAGGAATGATTAAAATTGAGCCAAAGAATAACATTTATCAAACTATTCATTTCTGTAAAATAATACAATGAGAAAAATACTATCCATGTGTCCCAATTAATAATCTGGTCCAAAAGTTCGTTTAGTGGTAGAATGATCCTTTTAGATGAGGAGCTAGTACAATTTTTGATATAAATAATAATTCGTGTTATATAGGTTTTTAACTAGTATTAGAAATTTTAGCATAAATAAAGAGTAACAGTTTTAATCTTCCTCACTTTATCGAAATGTAAATCTATAAATATAAAGAAATGTTATGGTACCAAAACAGCAACATACTTTCACATAAAACACTAATAAAAATGATGAAATTCAAAATTAAACCACATTCCTCTTACATTTCATACTACAAAACACCACATTGAATAGGATTATAGAGAACAGTTTTGGCGTTAACTCTACAATACATATATATATATAATAAAACATTAACTGTATAATAACTAATAAAATGATAAATAAATATAAGAGATTAATTAAATTAATATTTCTCATGGTTGGAATTTTATATCACAAAATCTGTATTGAAAAATGAATTAAATAAAGTATATTTATTGATTTAAAGAAGATTTTTTTTAAAATGAATTCTTTAATTTAAAGATTTTAAAATTTTTAATTTCACTAGAGCATAAAACAAGGTTTTTTTATTATTAAAAAATCACGATTGATTAGAATTATTAATTGAAGAACATCTTACGTAAGTAAGTTGTTAGTATTTTACATTTTTCTTAAAAATAATATTTAAAAAAATTCCAATTTATTGGAAAAACCGCGCTAATGAAAAATTTTATATTCCATCTCCCTCTCTCCAGCATTGAAGCATGTTTTGTTTCATGCATTGTTGCCCGCGAGCTTCAAAAATGTGCTGTTTCGTGTGAAAAGAGCGCTGATTCGCGAATTTTTTTACTCGTGTGTGTTTGTGTGTTTCGCTTTTGTTAAAAATGTAAAAACAAAATTTTAACTCATTCATTGAGTTTTTTATTATTTCAATCCCTTTTTAAATAGCATTCATGTTGCCACTATCAATGAACAGTGTTAAAAAGTAGCTGTGATTTAATTTGCAAAAAATTGTAAAAGTAGAGAGATTTTTGCCGGGAGTTTTTTGCGGTCAGAAGCAAACTCGTGAATTTCTTTCTCAACCTCCTTCTAATAGAAACATTGTGTACAAAATGGTAATTAGCCCTCCATTAATCATAATCCAAGTACCCTTTAATAGCAGTTATTTTGGACAATCGCGGCTTGCTTCGATTCAAATTGGAATGTGCGGACATTTTTATTGATTTTATTCTTTTTGTTTTATTGTGTTTTTTTGCTGCATTTTGTTTGGATGCGAAATTCTCTCGGTTACAAAGCAAATACAAAATGAATTGTTATTTATGGAATAGGTTTTAAATTTATCATTATTTAAATATACTTGTAGTATAGATTTTTTTTTATTAAAGACTACTGAGCCTACTCAGTTTTAGAATTACCCTTTTCAAATTCTGGGTGCTAAATTAATTAAACGCAGATATAAAGTTGTCGTCCACACCAAATCGATTTTGTGTCGCCCTCGAGGTTGGTTTGCCTAGAAGGATTGAGATTTCATTCGCTTATGTACTTTCGCATTTATTATGTCCTCCTTATGTACAGATTATTTATATATAGTGGACGTTGTCGGGTTTAATTAAAATTCCTTAAATAAAAATCCCTTCGTGAATTCCGCCAACTGGATAGGCCCCTGCCCACCTCCTCATACCTAGAACCGATTTTCGGCTAAGAGAAAATCTAATTTGTATTGGTGAAGAAGGATTTGAGATGGGAATAAGGGAGGGAATTTAGTCAATGGAGCACGAAAGAAGGAAAGTGATGATTTTTTCCAATGTCTTTGTCGAATTTTCTGTTGTTCTGGTTCTAGCGACGATGTTGATGCGGTAAATGTGGGTCGTGGACTATCCTCTCCATCTCTCTCTCCCCCACTTACACTTCGGAGTCACCCCCAACTGCTGCTCCTTTCCTTAATATAATGGAAAAGCTCAAAGCAAATAACCACCACCGCCAATTTCTTCCGTTTCTATTGTTTCCCTTCCTTTATCTTGCTGTGCTGGTATCTATCTATAACACTCAAGCCGAGCTAGTCAATAACTTTTAGTCAAGTGAGAGTGATTTATTTGGTGAAAATCAGCTCTTAAGAGAAGAAAAATTACTGTACCAAGTTCAATTAAAAGTGAGAGTTTATTGCACAACCTAATTGTAAAATATAGTTTTAGCCAAGTTTTAGAAGTAAAAGCTTATCTTAAATGATCTAGTTGTTTTACACACCCACCTTATAGAAAATACATTCAAATAAAAATCCCCTAACTCCCTTTTCTTCTGCCAGACCAGACCTCCTCCTACTTCAATGGAAAAGCCGGGAAAAAACACCGTATATGAATTCTCATAAACGGTTCATGACCAAACTCAAGAAATTCCTTGTTAGAACACGCTTTTGAATTAAATACATCCAAGTGTACTACATCTATACGTGAACATTGTTATGCTAATATACATTAACATATTATTACATAGAAGACAACAACACGCATTGTTGAGCACCCACTTTTTCCATTTTTCCTATTTCGTAATCGTGAATGGTGCTTGTGCCATTTACAAATAGATTCTAAAGCAGCCCTTATCCGTGGGATAAATGTTAAGGCGGATAAACCACATTATCACTGGAATAGGATTATATTGATTTAAATGTAGATAATTAGAATATCTATAATTTTTATTGCTAAAAATTAAAAATGTTGGTTTTATTCAGGGATGGTATAGGAAATGTTTTTTCTAATTGTGAAGATGAATAGCTGTTATGAAACCCTTTAATTAACGGTCATCCTCCATATATTGAATCCGAATATCTGGAGATATTTTATTTATGAGAATATTTAGTAGGAGAATTCTTCTTTGAAAGAGAAATTGATTGTGTGATGGTGCATATTTTATGAAAAGAAAGGGAAAACTCGAAATTCCTATGCACAGAGGAGTATAAACAACGAAATGGAATTCGTGGAAGCACATGTGATATGATACACACATATTCGCTTGGATTGACCTTGATATTGATCTAGATTTCCCATTTACATAACATAAACATTGTTTATTAATAATGAGCTGACTCTTGTGCAATGGGTGTAATACTACTGTACTGAACGCGTGCAGAGAGCTGCGGTCCACTTTTCGGAAACGAACGACGGCCCGGCGGACGGGGACATGAGCGCCAGCCTTTTTATTGATTGGCACAATTGAAATCCCGTAAGCAGCGGAAAATATCCTTCTATGTAGTGGGTTGGTGTCAATTCCAGGGGGGATTTTTATCCGCCTTCGTGTTTGTCTTGGTTTCCTCCCTTTCGTTGTCGGCGTTCTTCACCATTTTCAGGCCCACCGCCACTTCTTACACACCACCCCAATCCGATCGGCCGAAAAGTTTCCACATTCTGCTAAACCGACCGACCGACGTCTTCAAAGCGGATTCTTCCATCTATCGTCATCGCCAGAATATATCGGCTCAAGGAAGGAAAGTGGTTGAGTTGGAGCGAGTTCAAACAATTTGTAAACGGCGATTTTATCGAGGAAAACTACCCTCGATGAAGGGGAGCGAGCGAGCAGTTGGAACAAAGTGTGAGATGATGGGGATCCGCTGCTGCTGCTGATGATGATGGTGTCGAGGGGATGAATTGGGGACGGTCGGTTTTTTGTGGCTAGTGCGCAGAAGTGATATAAACCGGGTGCTTTTCGCCTTTCTCTCTCTCACTCCTGTCTTCTCCTTTATACATCTCCAATACGTCCGTGTTCCCTTGAAGCGACACGCGCGAGACAGCACAAATTTTCGCCGAACAAACCCCAACAATATTCGCTGCTGCTCTCTATAACACAGTCATCGTCATTCCAGCTATTCTATAGGATCCGCTATAGGATCCTAGTTTAGTTTAGAGTTTTGCTTTTTAACTACATGCATGTTATAATATACCCTGTGTATGCTGCTGTGTGATGAGAAAAATGAAAGTGAATTTAAATGGCAATAATAGTAGCAATAAATCCATTTTTTAAACCGCGAAATGAATTAAACTACATTTTAATGACAAATTCCGCCCTTCCGGCGTCATCAATTTGAATTTAATGCACAAAGTATGCCGCTGATTACGCTAATTTTACGTAAATTAATACCGTTGTTCAATTGCAGATCACTTCTTGGAAGGGACGATGTACTTAGAGCGGAAGGACAACTCGTAAAGGAATCACCAGGGCCAGAGAAAAAAAATCTTTTGTGAAATGGTGGCATTGAAACGGCTTCACAATTAGTTTTCCTACACATTGGGGGGTCGGGCGGGGAATGCCGTCCGTCGTCCCCCCACCCTCAGATCTGCTGGCCACCATCACAATGTTCGAGCAGCAAATCAAATCGGAACCGATGGGATTTTACTCGGCTTGCCCGCCACCGCCGCCGCAAATGGGGGGCCACAACCCTCCTACCCCAACCTCCAACATCATACCACCGCCCCGCGTCGTAGAACAATCTGAGCAGTCGGTACGTTAACGGATTTCGCACTGAGAGATTAGACGATTTAAGCCAATTATTATGAACATTTCCACAGCCCCAGCAATCAGAGACTTCAATGTCGAATATTTCGGATCAGACGAAGCAGGAGCTGATCCAAAATCCGCACAGTGCCCTCGCCCATATGTCACTCGGTGAGAACAACCAGTCCACGAATAACGGAACGACAACACACACAAGCCGAAGTAAACCCCAGGCCTGTAAGGTCTGCGGGAAGATGCTCTCGTCCGCCAGTAGTTATTATGTGCACATGAAACTTCATTCAGGAACTAAACCCTTCCGGTGCACTGTAAGAATGCAACTCTTAATTCATTTCAAATTTATATTGAATGGCATTTAATTTTCAGGTTTGTGAAGCAGCATTTTGTCGAAAACCCTATTTAGAAGTCCACATGAGAACTCACACTGGAGAGCGACCTTTTCAGTGTAACCTGTGCTTGAAAAGGTTTAGTCAAAAGTCTTCGCTCAACACACATAAACGTATTCATACAGGTGAGTTAAAAACAACTAAAGTCTATTAAACTTGTGAGACTATCATCCTAAGTCCAGTTTATTTAGTAGTTTCGGGGATAGTTTTCAATCTTATTTAAAAAAACGAAACTATTTCTGATTTTAATTTATGAGTTTTGTGTTTCTATCCTTATATTCAGTCTCATTTAAAGGACAATTTGGCCGTTATGTCAATTTAAAATAACTTCATTATCTGCTACGAGAGTTTGTCCTTTTCCTTGTTCTATATATCATAAAGCCTAGTACCACAAACACACATTCCATTGCATTCATTTGAATATTATCAATCAATTGATGAATCTGTTGGATCGTATATTACATATAGGCGAAAGACCGTTCCGATGCCACCATTGTGGGAAAACTTTTACTCAAAAATGCGCTTTAACATTGCACTCTCGGGTGCACCTCACGGGTGCGTTTTACCACTTAATTAATTAAAAATATATATATATCTATATTTATCAATAGTGTAAATGTATAGATAGAGGAACCACACGTTTGTGTTGTGCTTAGAATTTAACAAATTATTTCTATTGCATTAAACACATGTACTTTATTTTGTAGATGCTAGAAAACGAGTAATCGAAAACATAACCGATATGCTTTCAACAGCTTTTGCTTTTGGTGAATGTAGCACACACAAGTTCTATAGTGAATCTCCAAAACAGCGGCCAAAATTAGATATTAATCTGTTTTACAAATAAATGTGTACCAAGTAGAAAAGAGAGAGCATGACCATTATATGAAAATACTTTTATTAGTCTATTTTTTATTAGTTTGTACATAAACTATATTTTTTTTGTATTTTCCCCCCATTTAGTTTTATTTTAATGTAAAACCAAATCCATCCTGTTTACCCTCTATAAACTACATTTTACTCTAAACACAAATACGCATTTGTTGTTTTCTATGTTAATGATTGATTTTGTTTGATATATTGGCCACTGTTTTAAGAGAGATTGTTTTGTTCCAGGATATTGGAGCATTAATAAACCATTCAGCTGTGGAGAATGTTCATCATCGTTCACGCGAAAACCGTACCTCGAAATACATATGAGAATACACACCGGAGAGAAACCATTTCAATGTGATATATGCACGAAACGATTCACTCAGAAGTCGACTCTCAATATCCATAAGCGAATCCATACCGGTACACAGAAAAAAATATCTAAAAAGCGATTGATTGATAATATTGAATGTCACATTGTAGAATGTGTTTATTTTAATCAATATTCAACGGTTTTGTGAAATAAAATAAATCTCTGTGAATTAAACAGCAATTATAAAATATTTTAAAATAATATATTACAACCGTTGAATATTAATTCAAACATACGCATTCAAGATAACTAATATGCCTTTTATATTTATATTTTGTATTAAAAATTAACGATAATGTGCCATTAATTTATCTGTTATTTGTTGTCGCCGACGAAACAGTGCAACTAAAGCCGTATATTTGCCAACAATGTCCTGCAAAATTTTCTCGCAAACCATATTTGGATATTCATTACCGAACCCACACAGGAGAAAGACCGTTTGAGTGCGACATCTGTTTGAAGAGGTTCAGCCAAAAGTCTTCACTCAACATCCATAAAACAATACATACTGGTCAGTGAATAAATATTTTTACCACTCTTTATATTATTTGTGTTAGACACCATTTGTGATAGTAGCTAGAGAGAGAGAGAGAAAGGTCGGATAATGAAGTTATTAACTATTGGAGACTATTCCACGAATCGTTAGCATAATCTAGAAATGCCTTCAAATTTTAAACATTTAATTGCTAACGCATTGGAACCTTAAATATTATTTACTTTTAATTTTTAGTTATTGAGAAAAGTATTTGACTAATATTATTGTTTTATTTGTACCCTGCCCACGCGCCTAATTATAATAGTTCAAGGAAGGCCCTATCAATGTATGGTACGTTATATTTAAAATTATATATATTTTTGAACAATTTATTGACAAAAACCATCACTTTTAGCAATGTCCAGCAGCCTTTTGCAGAAAACCGTATCTTGACATTCATGTAAGGATACACACCGGGGAGAAGCCATTTCAATGTGATATATGCACGAAACGATTTACTCAGAAATCCAGTTTGAATATTCATAAGCGGATCCACACTGGTTAGTTCTGGAACATATCTTTTGCACAAATCCTCATCTTTTCATATTGGCTTTAACTAAAAGTGGAACATGTCTCTGACCCATCTTCCTATGTTCTTAATATTAACTCCGATATTTCAATTATCGCATTTCTTTTTGTAGGAGAGCGTCCCTATGCTTGCGATATTTGCAACAAAACATTTGCAGTCAAAAGTTATGTTACAGCTCATAGGTAAATGCTAAAATATTGTACTATTTTATCAATTTTAATTTTTAAAATAAAATCTTGCAGATGGTCTCACGTGTCTGAAAAACCTCTGAGCTGTGATCGATGCTCGATGACCTTTACTAGCAAATCCCAGTTTGCAATACACATTCGAACTCATTCGGCTGGCCAAAATTTCGAGTGTAATGTCTGCGGGCGTACATTTATCCGGGATAGCTATCTAATTCGTCACCACAACCGGGTGCATAGGGAGAATCGGACGACGGCTAACAGCATAGCAGTGATAAATTCAGTGGCCACTGGGCAGGATGCCTACCAGTCGAGCAGTGCAAACCAAGTTTGTGATCTCAAGAAAGTGGAGGAGAATGATAATGTCTTATATTCCAGAAATATTTAATAGCGGTGACTCGTCAAACCTAAAACGATAGCCGCCATTGCCGCTCCATTTTTCAATCAATCAACAGCAGCTTCAAAAGAAAACAGCATTACAAAAAAAAACTATGACACAAATCCATATACACTCACGTTATAATAATGATCCTTGTTTTGTTCAAAACAAGAAAAAGGACAGTAACAACCTACAATCATTTTTTTATTTGTAAATTTTAGAAATGTAGTAGAACAACAAATTGGATAATAATATTACTAGTAATTACTAATGATAACAACAAAATCAATGTTACAACAATATATATAACTTGATTCAAAATAATATTCGATTTTAAAAGAGAAAAAAACTAGGTTTTATTATATATTTCAAATCAGTTTTATTCTTAAGAGAATTGAGATATTGTATACAATTAGAGTAAAAGGTCTCATAAAATGTAATACTCAAATAAAAGCCATTTATAAGTACGCGTATTAGTTTGTTTGTCTACTGAGGTGGTACAGTGTAAATTACATTACTGGCGTAATGAGATGTTAAACAATCTCCACCAAATTCGTTGTACATTTCCTTTGAAATTGACATTGATTTCAAGTTTGGCTCATTTGCAAATGATTTAGCGCCATACCAAGCATCTAAACTGGGGTCTGTAGCCATTGAAATGGAATGAGTAGTCTCGAAAGGTCGTATTTCAGTCATTTCACGTGATAGTCTCTCCTTTAAACCAGGGAATTTACAACATCCTCCAGTTAGAAAAACGTTATTTGCTAAGAGAAGTTGCTCTTCTGGTGAAAACAATTTCAGTACATAGTCAATTGTCTCTATCAGACCCGCTTCACAACTCCCGATCATACTGGGCTGGAATAGTAGCTCTGGTGTTCGGTGAATTTCAACTCCGACATGTAACTGAAATAAAGACGAATAAAATTATTTTCAAACAAGAAAAATTTCCCGCCTTTTTTATTATTATTATTTTATCGCTGTTTCATATTTCAGTGAGAAGGCATGAAATGTCAGTTTGGTTATATCAAAATTATTCAATAAAAACATTGGATTTTTCAATAAATTCACGATTTACTTGCAATATTAGGAGTTTTAAAGTAATATCTACAGAAAATGACTCTTTTGCGAAGTATTTTGAAGACTGTCTTCACACCAAATCTCCAGAGAAACCAATTATATTTACACCGGACTTTTAGGTAAGAAATATAAATTGTAATATTTCTCAAGTCTATGGTTTAAATCACATTTTGTTTTAGCTTACAGAGTGTAAAACGTGCCTATGAAGGAGATGGAAAGACCTCTGTCAGAATACTTAACAAGGAGCAAGACTTGGGTCTAATGATTGATGCTTTTAGTCAGGTTGGAAGATAAATGGAATGTTTCCTAATAAATTATTAATAAAAATTCTAATTTCAGAATGGATTTCGATTGAACAATGGAATGAGTGTCGTTGGACCCATGGCAATTTTCCCTAGAACGGTTCTATCCTGGAAAGTGGGTACTTCTGAGGAGATAACAGAAGAAAGCCTTAGTCTGTTCACAATATTAGAGCCCAAAATCGACATTCTAGTGGTTGGAGTGGGTGACGATAAAATAACACCTAGTTTTTCAAAGAAAATCATAGAATTCATGAAGAAAAGTCGAATTAATGTGGAGGTCTTGAGCACTGAACAGGCTTGCACGACATTTAATTTCCTGAACGCCGAAGGACGAGTAGTAGCAGGGGCTATGATTCCACCAAAGATGATCACGTTATATGACGATGATTTAATGCGAGCCTATGGCAGTTCGAGGATACAAGAGTTCGACTTACTCAAAGATTAGATAAAATGTATAATTTAAAATAAAAGAATTCAAAGTATTACCTGATGATACTCTGCTATTCCACTCTGGGTGATTTGTGGTTCTTCAAATGTGGGATCGTGATGACGAAGGACCATTTCGTATTCGATCAGTTTTTCATTTTCTACATCACTGTCGCTATCCCCATCTTTACTGATGGCTTTGTAGATATCCCAGTCTTCATCGCGCATTCCAAAATCGTCTGTCCCCTTTTCCTTTCTGGCAAGTTGTGAGATAATTCGCATACGCTCTTGAGCAGCAACGGTGTGTCGCTTAGCCAGATCCTGCCTTCTTTGCTTACGAGCATTTCTACGTTCGATTAAAGCGAACCTTTTCTTCTTAACATCATCCACCCAGATATCAACAGGCATATCCGGAGGTGGTTGTGGAATTTTCTCTTCTATTGGAGTGGATGATGTAGAAGTGGTGTTAGAAACTGCTTCTTGATTGGCCATTTTCTGTTTAGTTTTCTCAATTTTTGAACTAATTGTAGCGATTAACTTTTCCAATTCTTCCAAATTTTTGATTTGGTTTTCACGTAGCGCATTATCAAATTCCTCATTCTCCTCCTCATCTTCGTCGTACAGCTCTCGAATATTTAAAAGAGTATTCAATTGGTCCTCATCTTCCGCCAATTTTTCTTCCCTTCTTCGGGCATTTACTTCAATTAGACGTCTGGCCAGATCGCGTTTCTTTTCAATTTTCTGCTCTGCTGTTAAAACAGGAACATTGCTAACAGTCTGGTTAAAAGGTAGCTGCATTTTCTTCACATGGTTCTCGTAATAATCTAAATTAGCCCAATTTAACAGTTGATCCTTGTAGTCGCAAGCAATTGAACAGTGGTCATGAAGTAACTCCTCTACTCGGCTCTGAGTAATGGCATTGATGTGAACTGGATATTTTAATTGGAGCATCCTGTGCAGAAAATTGATCATATGAAATCCACCCAAGTTTATCCGCCTTGCTTTATCCGAAATGGTCTGCTTATTTAAAACCGGGACCACAAGGGTTGTATGATATCCACAAGATACTATTAAACCATTGTCTATATTTGGCATATTCTTATAAAAGCTGAAGAGGGAATCCACACCGTAAGCTACAGATGGAACCGAATAGCATTCGAAAAGAAGTTCGGACATCACTGAAATAAATTCCATTAAAATGTATTCAAAATTCTACAATTTCAAAACATACATTGCCTAGTATAATTGGGATTGACAAAGCACTCTGTCATGACTATCGGATGATCGACTGCATGATCTCCATCAATGGAGAGATGGGAGAAAATGTAATCCAAAATCTGTTCTTGGATTTGGAAATGAGTAACGACATTTTTGTCGAATTGAGTCCGTAATTGGAATCTGAGGGCTTCAATATTAACAATATCATTCCCGATTTGAGTTATAGGTGTTACCGGGACATCCCCCTCCTTTTTAGTTCGATCCTTCCTCGGTTTTGCGAGTAAATTGCGGAAAACCAGGCGAGGACTAACATCGTTACTCCATCCTACACGACAGCTAAACGACCCATTATCAATCACCAGTGGCGTATGGTTGTATCTGATATCGGGAGAGTATTCGTGTACAATATCCGGCTTTACTTTAGTCGAATTAAATTGAAGAATGCTCATTTTTCCGAAATTGTAATTTATAAACAACCGGCTGTCAAAATGTCAAACAACAAGTAAGAAGAAGAAAGAACTGTCAAATAGAAATTTGACGCGACGGAAAATTGTGTTTTTCGACGATAAAATTGTGTTAAATTGTGATTGAAGGGTTGTAACAACACATTCACAGTGTTTAAGTTGTGTTTTAAGTGAAGAGATTCGTTTTCCTAATCTGGAACCAGGTTTTAAACACAGAGTATTGCAATTAGTTCGCCATAATGTCCGATTCCGAAGCCAGCAATATGTCGGGCAGTGAGTCCGACGCAGACAGTGCTGCCTCCAACCAGTCACGGAATCGGTCAGTGTCTCGCTCTCGGTCTCCTTCCGTGGCCCGTTCTCGGTCAAGATCCCGCTCCAGGTCCCAATCCGACGGATCTGACGTGGAGAAACCGAAAAAGAAGAAGCGAAAGAAGCACAGGGACGAAGAGGAGGAGGTGGAGGATGAGCAGGAGCCAGAAGGAGAGGACTTGGATTCTGAGTATGACGAGGAAGAGGAGGAAGATGATAGACCGCGTAATAAGAAGAAAAAGGAACGATTTGGAGGTTTTATCATTGACGAAGCAGAGGTTGATGATGAAGTCGAGGACGACGACGAGTGGGAGGATGGAGCTAACGAAGTGGGTGTTGTGGGTAATGAGATTGAAGAATTTGGAACCACGGCCCGGGAAATTGAAAACAGGCGACGAGCTACCAATTTATGGGAGTAAGTATTGCTACTATTTATTGTTTGTTAAAAAAGGCTAATAATTATGACCAAATTCCAGCACCCAAAAAGAGGACGAAATTGAGGTTTATTTCCGAAAGAAATACGCTGACCAGACCGTTTCTCGAACCCACTTTGGCGATGGAGGCGAAGAGATGAGCGATGAAATCACTCAACAGACTTTATTGCCCGGAATCAAAGACCCGAACTTGTGGATGGTGAAATGTCGAATTGGAGAAGAAAAAGCCACCGTTCTCCTTCTGATGAGAAAATTCTTGACTTACCAAAATACAGACGAGCCTCTCCAAATCAAGTCCGTTCTAGCGCCTGAAGGTGTTAAAGGATACATCTATGTGGAGGCGTACAAACAGACCCACGTTAAAGCCTGCATAAATAACGTGGGCAATTTGAGAATGGGTCAATGGAAACAGGAGATGGTTCCGATCAAGGAAATGACGGACGTGCTTAAGGTGGTCAAAGAACAAGTGGGTCTAAAGCAGAACCAATGGGTGCGATTGAAGCGTGGACTGTACAAAGACGATATAGCCAAAGTGGACTATTACGATCTGGCCCAGAACACGGTTCATCTCTGTTTATTGCCCAGAATTGACTATACTCGGCTTCGAGGAGCCTTGAGAACAACACAAACAGATGCCGATGACGCCAAGAAAAAGAAGAAACGTCGACCACCAGCAAAACCATTTGATCCAGAAGCTATTCGAGCTATTGGAGGAGAAATAACTTCTGATGGAGACTTCCGGATATTTGAGGGAAATCGTTTCACTAGAAAGGGGTTCATGTATAAGAATTTTACGTTAAGCGCCGTTTTGATAGAAGGTGTCAAGCCAACTCTGGCAGAATTGGAACGGTTTGAAGAGTCTCCAGAAGAGATTAACATCGAATTGGCAGTTCCAGCCAAAAGTGATCCAACTGCTGCCCATTCCTTCTCAATGGGAGACAACGTGGAAGTCTGTGTTGGCGATTTGGAGAATTTACAGGCGAAGATTATAGCCATTGACGGTTCAATGATCACTGTAATGCCCAAGCACGAGGACTTGAAGGATCCTTTGATCTTCAAGGCGAATGAATTGAGGAAATATTTCAAAACTGGAGACCACGCGAAAGTGCTAACGGGACGATATGAGGGAGAGACTGGTTTGATTGTTCGTGTAGAACCTTCCCGCGTCGTTCTTGTTTCCGATTTGACGATGCACGAACTGGAGGTGTTGCCAAGAGACTTACAACTCTGCTCAGACATGGCGACGGGTGTGGATTCTCTGGGTCAATTCCAGTGGGGCGATTTAGTTCAATTGGAGTAAGTCTTTTTAAAATACTGTTTTACTATGTTATTTTTTATAGAGGGATGTATAGCTAACTAATTTATATTTTTCCTTTAGTGCTCAAACAGTGGGTGTGATTGTTCGTTTGGAGCGGGAGAACTTCCACGTTTTGGAGACACACGGCAAGGTGATTGAGGTGAAGCCGACCGCTTTGCAGAAGAAGAGAGAGAACAAGAATACGACCGCTTTGGACGCCGATCAGCATCCGATCCGGCGAAAAGACATTGTTAAAGTGATGGAGGGTCCTCATGCGGGTCGTGAAGGTGAGATTAAGCACCTTTACCGAAATCTCGCGTTCCTCTACTCCCGAATGTATACCGAGAATGGAGGTATTTTTGTGTGCAAAACGAAGCATTTGCATTTGGCTGGAGGAAATAGAAGTGTCACGAACGGATTGGGATCCGTGGGAACGATGGGCTTTATGTCTCCGCATATACAGTCACCCATGCATCCGTCTGGAGGCAGAGGAGGTGGTGGCATGAGAGGGGGAATGCGTGGAGGAAGAGGAGGTGGAAGAGTGACGAGAGACAGGGAAATCTTAGGAAAAACCATCAAAATTACAGGTGGTCCGTATAAAGGCGCTGTGGGAATTATTAAAGATGCAACGGAGAGCACGGCCAGAGTGGAGCTCCATTCTTCGTGTCAGACTATTTCTGTAGACCGAAACCACATCGCGGTCGTGGGACAACCACTGCCGCAGACAACGCCAATGTCCATTCGCACTCCAGGACGAACGCCGGGCTACGGTTCGGCCACTCCGATCTATTCAGGCTCGAAGACGCCTCTGCACGGTGCCATGACTCCGCAGTACGACATTGGCAGTCGAACCCCGTACGGATCTCAAACTCCATCGCATGATGGAAGTCAGACGCCGAAACATGGCGCCTGGGATCCCTCTGTGACCAACACTCCGGCTAGAAGCAACGATTTTGAGTACATGGACGAGGCTAGCCCCAGTCCGGGTTATAATCCTAGCACGCCTGGCTACCAGATGAGTTCTTTCACTCCGCACACACCAGGAAACATGTATCTTTCGGACAACAGCTACAGTCCAAGCCCCTCGTACCAATCTGGATTCCTCCCCACTCCATCGCCGTCGAGCTACTCGCCGGTTACACCTGGAGGGGCCAGTCAGTCGTCGTTCAATCCACAAACTCCTGGAGCCAGTTTGACGGTAAGAAATTCACCTTTTAAAATTCTATTGAGTAATCATTATATTTTGGTAGTCTTCATAATTAAATATTGTTTAATTATACATTAATACCCAAAGACAGTTGCAAATCGTGTAATAATACAATATTTTGGTTTCTAAAGGTGGTTTCTTTGATTAGTGCTATCAGGTGAATTAATGATTCAGTGCATTGTGCTTTATTACCATGAAATATTGATATCGAAAGTTGTATTAGCTTGACAAATACTCTCCTTAATTACTTTATATTGAATAAATAGTAAATAAATATGCAAATTGTATAAAATTTTATAAAAAAAAAATATTTTGAAAAAACATAAAAGTTGTATTTTATAGAAAACTCATTTCTTTCGTTTTTTAGAATTTTACTCGTGTTTAATTATGGTCTGTTTTTCCCACACCAAGTTTAAATAACTACATTTTCATTTTCAATAATTTCTAATATTTTGTGTCTTTCAGGGATTGGATTCGCACTTGGGAGATTGGTGCACTACAGACATTGAGGTGAAGATCCGCATTCATGACGACACGGGTCTGCAGGGCCAGTCGGGTATTGTGAAGACGGTCAACAATGGAATTTGTTCCGTATTTTTACCCGAAGAGGATCGAAGTGTCTCCGTTGTCAGCCAACATTTGGAGCCGGTTATTCCCAAAAAGGAGGATCAATTCAAAGTCATCCACGGTGAACACCGCGAATCCACTGGAAAGGTCTTAGATTCCGGAGCGGAATATT
Organism: Clogmia albipunctata; assembly: GCA_001014945.1. Classification (NCBI taxonomy): domain Eukaryota; kingdom Metazoa; phylum Arthropoda; class Insecta; order Diptera; family Psychodidae; genus Clogmia; species Clogmia albipunctata. Next base: position 33,886 of record JXOV01022176.1, read on the forward strand.
TGGTCCTATTGGAGGGACACAAAAAACCTATCTATATTGCTCCCCATTATCTATGCAAAACGTAAATGTAGACAAAGTACCCTAAAGGATTACTCTATAAGGCAGTTGTTTGAACAGACAAGAATAAATATTGGACAATTAAAAAGTTGGTTTTTATTTATTAAATTTTTAATGAAATATAATTGAAATAGAATTTTTTAAAATAAATGTTTAAATACTATGAAAGGCTATTTTATAAATCATAGTAATGTATGCACTTTGGGCAGGGCCGGATTTAGAAATATGTCGCCCTGGCGGTGTTAATTTGTTTAATAATATATGATAGACTAAAAAGCACTTTTAGTGAAATGTTAAAGTAACTATCTGTTAGTCTTACACACTTTTTTTTTCAAATATCTTAAAAACTGTTCGATTTATAGCCATTCAAATGAATTCGGGAAAAAAAGCGAAAGTTAATTATTTTTCAAAAAGCAGTCAATTGTCTTATGGCCATCTAATATCACCAACCAGACACTTTCACTAAAATATTTACACTTGACGTCTTTTTATTAGGTTCAGATTTAACAAATTACGTTAATATTGTATACCCAAGTTATGGATTATTTTTATTAATTAATATATAATTTACCAGATGTAAAATTAATATATTAAGTTTACTTTTATACATATGTATTTCCAAATAAAACATAAAATAATAAAAATAAATTTGAAATTGCAATAAAACTAATTAAATTATTTTGAGTNTAACAAATTACGTTAATATTGTATACCCAAGTTATGGATTATTTTTATTAATTAATATATAATTTACCAGATGTAAAATTAATATATTAAGTTTACTTTTATACATATGTATTTCCAAATAAAACATAAAATAATAAAAATAAATTTGAAATTGCAATAAAACTAATTAAATTATTTTGAGTTGAGGTTATGTTTCACAAGAAAGTACAATAATTATATTATAATATTATTATCAATTTAAATTAAATTTATTACTTTTATTAATTTTTGCTAGGTGTTAAAAAGTTTATTTATTTGTTATGCATATTTTATAAAATTTATAAATCTTTTTTAAAAACCTTGAGTTATTAGTTTCTATCGTTTAATTTCTTAAATTTTGTTGTTGTATTAAAAATCATCAATCATTGAAAAAACATGATGACAGTTTACAGTGATTCTCAAACGTGAGAAATCTCAACACATGTGAATTTTTTGTTTTGACAGAACGCGTGTTTTTGTGCATTAAAATTGGATTATTTTTTGAAACTATAAGATAATTTAGAAAAGTATACTAAAATGGGCAAACCTGGTGAGTTATCAAAACGATTTCTTTGAAACGATTACAAAATTCTTTTAATTACATGTTTAAAAACCAAAACAAATTCCGGTTAAATCAACATAACCTAAAATTTTCTTAAAACCTAAATTAAAATGGTTTAAATAAGTGATTGATTATACTTCCTTGCTGCTTATAACTCATGGAAATAAGTGTTTTAAAACTTTAACACGATGCTTTTATACCAATAATATTCAAATTGTTTATATTTTCAGAATTCGGAGGATTTGGAGGAGGACGAGGTGGCGGAGGCCGAGGCGGATTTGGTGGTGGCCGCGGTGGAGGAGGTGGTCGTGGAGGTTTCGGAGGCGGCGGTCGAGGAGGCTTTGGAGGTTTGAAACTGGACTCCAATTATAAAAAATGTGTTTTAAAATGTGATTGATTTTAGGAGGTCGTGGCGGCGGTGGTAGAGGAGGTGGCGGCGGAGGCCGTGGATTCGGTGGCAGAGGGGGTGGAGGACGAGGTGGTGGTGGCCGTGGAGGAAGGGGAGGCGGGAAAACAGTGATGATTGAACCACATCGACATGAGGGAGTTTTCATTGCACGTGGAAAGGAAGATGCTTTGGTCACTAGAAATCTTGTCCCCGGTTCAGAAGTCTACGGCGAAAAACGTATCTCAGTAGAAGTGAGTGAACTCATTTTATATTCTCTTGTAATGAAAATTAGTTTGTTTATTTTATTTAATTAAAAATATTTAAAAGCTATTTTTTATGTCTATAAAAAATATGCTCAAAAATCTTCAACCTCAATATTAAATTATGGCTATTTTTTAAAAACATAATTATTTAACCAGATCGAGCGTTTTAAAAATGACGCATGTATTTAATATTCCTTATCGACTGTGTATTCAAAACTTTGAAGACATTTTGAACAAGTTAACACAAAAATCCATTTATTATTTAAAATACTTCTATAAAAAAAGTAATAAAGAATAAGCCATTAGTACAGTATGAGGTGAAATTAAGACCCAATATTTTTACTTTTAAACAAATTTGTTCCTAGACTTGATGACTTTCTTTTTAAATATAGTAAAAAATCATATCAAATTAATTTGTTTGATATTTTGTAACCCAACGCTAACTTAACAATAAGGTTATC
>JXOV01022188.1:0-13670 GCA_001014945.1 Clogmia albipunctata
CCTGTCGTAAAATGATGAAACGCAGTGTATTTGTGGCTAGTATCCAGTTGGTCCCTGCTCTTCATATATAATTTATTTTTCAACTTAAATTTTTTGAAAAATAATAACAAACCAATGATTTACTCATTTACTCAATGATACTCGAATTACAATTTCTATTAGCTTTTTTATTTTTTTATTTTTTATTAATTTTTTAAAATCTTTAAATAGTTCAACACATCCTCCTATTATTTGAAAATGTAATTTTCATACAAATACAGAAAAGCTTATTCTATCGGCTGCCGGCAGACTCCAACAATACTATCAGATGAAGAATCATGGACATAGCTTCGGATCTCATTAGTAACCAATAGAAAAGATAAAAAACAAGGATTTTGGTACGATTTCTAGCTGACAATATTATTGTCGAAAACTTATTATTTTCCAAATTCATTATCGAAAGTATGAAAGCCCAAGACATCTCGTAGAAGTGTTCTGTTATGTGTATTCTTACGCCAAGTATTTTACTGATCCATATGGTATTTTTGCTAAAACGATGTATTTGATAAACATAGTAATTTGAAACTTTTTTCAAGTCAGCACGAACATTATATAACTGGTTGTCCCACAAGAGCTAACAGATCTTTTGATTAACCGCCGATTTAAAAAAAAAACTTCGAACTGATTCAGTATTCAGTATAGGCTTATGGGCCGGTGCGGCCCTTTGCCTGTGTGATCATGTCCCTCCATTGATTTCTGTTGATGGCTGCTTCTTTCCAATTGTGTACTCCTAAAAGCCGAACTGATAATTCCGAAAAATCATGTGGGTCGTATATCCTTTTTAGACACAAGCTCTACCAGGATTCACAGTCTAAGAAGAAGACCGGGGCCTTAAAACAAAATTAATTAATTTCGATTTGATGGGGTTTTGGTTATAAATTCAAAAAGAATAATCAATTTTGGAAAGCTACTAGCGTTTTTTTCTTTTGAAAATATTATTTATCTATAGGTGAATTTTTGGCTGTAGCTGTAATTAAGGATCTAAGTGAAATAAGAAATGAGAGTAGCAGTGCCAAGACTTATTCCCCGCTTTGAAAAACAAGGCTGAGAAAGTTTGGGAGCCCCTGATCTAGGGTGTCAGTGATTAAATTAAATACATTCAAAACTAATTATAAGGGAGGTATTTAATCCAATAATCTAAATGTAAAGAAAGTACTTTTATAATCTTTATTTTTACGTTATTTCGACTGAAATTCAAAATCATTTTAAATAACATTTCTCAGAGAGAGCTTATGAAAGCTGTTCTTATCTCTAGACATACACTTTCAAAAATATAAATTACAGTAATATATAAATACATATATAGAATCATTCAAAACCATTCATTTTATAAATCATAATAATCTTGCACCTGCATTTACGCGTTATCACATAATAAATCAAATAAAATGAATTTTTTCAACAAAAAAGGCCAAACAATCAATTCTGATTTTGAAAATTTGAAATATCATGTTTTACAAAGTGCAAAATGCAAATTCTGTAATTTAAATAAATATACATATAATTGTGATTTACGTATAATATTACGATCTCTAAAGAGCTTATTTACATTGACACCATATTTAATAATCATTTTCTCGTCATCGATTTTAATACCACAACTATTTATTAATTTGAAGAAGTTATGACGAGCTGGAGTGATGGAGGCGATCCCAAAAGAATAAGAAAGGGCAAAGGACGATAATTACCAGTGACGATGGGGACGGGCCACGAGAGCTTTTGGCTCCCAGGAAAAGGTCTTGAGTTTTCGACTATTTACAGAAAGAGATATAGATTTGTCAGGTCTCTACTTTTATTAATAATCTAATAATAATGTTTACAATGTATTTACAATAATAATTTACATGAGGAAAGGAGGTGCAGGATAGGCCAGGAAGGAAAGAGATGGAGCAATTTGGAGTGCTGGGAGTTGCTTCTCAGGTCCTGGTAATGCGGCGGGAAATAGGATCACTACAAAGTAAAATATAATAATACTTATTTTACGATTTCTTCTCAGGAAATAACTTACAAAAAATACATTAAACTGATTGATAACATGTAACACCTGGTGACTTTTTTTTATGTTCCACCGTTCTAAAAATAATCGATAGACTAACAATTATCAAATAATCGTAACTAAAGTCAAATAATGTATAAAAATAGATACTTGAAGACATACAGTAGAATGCGTTTATTAGCACTCCGCTTATAGTAACCAACCGCCTATTAAGACGAGTTCCAAAGCCAAATTTGGTTTTTATAAAAAAAAAAGTCATTACCAAATAGACGGGTATAATGTCACGTTTATAAGACTGGTTATTATGACCGATTATTTAGAAATTATTACTGATTTTTTAGACATTATGTTAAGTTATAGTGAATGACAACAAGAAAAATTTTTTACATAAATGATTTTGAGTCTCATAGACAGTAATCGATAGTTAAATATCAGGTGTGTTTGTTGGAAAATGAAAAAAAAATATTCATATGCTGTACTAAGTACGTAAAATGTTTATTTAAATATTTTTATGTTATTATAGCACAAGTGCTTTAAAGAATTCTTTAAAGCACGTTCTTTATTATTAAAGTATGTCCTCCGTAAAAGAAATCCATTAAATTTATATATTGCCACTTTCGTTGGGCGTGGTTTCACTGTGATTTGTTAGTGTAAAATAAAATAAGCCATCTATCGGAGAACTTATGAACTATGTTTTATGGTGGTTTATCATAGAAGGTGCAACATGTATTTTAACAAAAATTTGAAGAATTTTTAAGATTTTGTGTTGATTTATTTAAAAATGCTCAAAATTTTGTATAAAACACGGTCTATAAGCATTTTTAAACACTCGGGCCTTCTTTAAGACACTCGCTTCACTCGTGGCTTAAAACAACCCTTATGTTTAATAATGACCTATTCAATCGACCTTGTTGTATAAATAACTATTAATATTATCTCTATATATTATTTCCTTATATTAAAGTAAATACCTATACCTACTAAGATTGACTAAGACTTCATTAAGATGTCCGTTTATATTTGATTTTATTGTAGTTGCAAGCTTTTCTGATTTTCTGGAGTAATAGTTCGTATGTACTTGTGTTATATCTTGATATAAATTTATATAAAATTATAATATTAAAAATTAATTGTTAAAATAATAAATCCTTCAAATTGTCTAGGTTTAATTTAAATTTGTAAGCTCTTATTGAACTAATCAAACATTTTTTGTTATGCTAATTTTTTCATACTTTGAATTCCGTAAAAAAGCTGAACTAATAGACTTCGCTATCTATAATCACGGTACTGATTAACTTTTATCGGTGGTATGAATGGCTATAAAACAGATGTTTCACATTGAACAATATCAGTTTACTTTTCAACATGAAGTTTTTGGTCGGATTCGCGGTTTTGTGCACTTTAATAGCAGTGGGACGTGCCAACTTGGCTGATAGTGTGTCTTCCTGCGATGACACTACCCCTACGCCAATTGAAGTGTTTGTGGATGGCTGCGAGGCAACACCTTGCCATGTAGCGAACGGAGATACTGTCAATTTCCAGTTCGTGTTTCTCCCAGGTTTAAAAGTTGTACTCGTTTATGAATTATGACTTACATTTCTAAACATTTACAGTTCGTGATTCCGACAACTTAACCGCTAATGTGAATATTGTTTTGGGACCTCTGGCCATTCCCTTTGAACTTAGCGAGGAGGACACAAATGCTTGCAATGGACTCAAAGAAGGCAGTGCTTGCCCAATTGTAGCTAATGAACGAACTACTTATGGCTTAGGAATGACTGTCGAAGCCCCAATTGTTGGTGTCACTGTAACTCTAGAGTTCTACCTTACTGACTCCACTGGAGAACGTACCGTGTGCATGATGTACGATCAAACTATTGTCTGATACTCCTATAATGTAAACGATTAATAATTTCACACAATTTGATGGCAATAAATCCTTTGAATGGATAAAATCTCTATTCTATTTAAAAAGCAGTTAGCATAAAATATTTCGAAATTAAAGAAAAACAACTTTTGCTTCGAAGATTGTCTTTTTTAATTAAAATTCAATTATTTAGTATAAAAATTTTAAAAATATATACAGGAAAACAATTCTCAAAAATTTCCAAACATGGTTTATAAATTTTGAATTTACATTGAATTACTGTAAAAGCTTATGACGAAGTGGAACCGCCAGGGGCTGATTATCTTTGCTGCTGTTCGTCGCGTTTTCTTGATAGCCGTAATAAGCCCGCCTATCAGCTCCATTCGCAAATCTCATAGAACGATTTGAAGTTGAAACACCAGGGCAGGTCCATAAACATCTTCAGAGTTTATAAAATAAACTATTCTCACGACATTCACGACGGAACTATGAGTAGTCTCAACCTCAACCAACGGGTGTTAGACTTTACGTGACTGTTTGTTTTTTCAGGGAATTAGCCAGTTAATAGCACCTAGACCGGTTGTAAACGGACCCAGTCAATCCGTCAGCCGTCGAAGTCAAAGATGGTCGAACACAGTCCACAGCTCTCCCAACGTTCCTCCCAAGCAATGATCGGGTTGAACTCCAATTCTTCCAATTCTTTAGCCAGTGATAAAGATGGGTGGCGAGATTTCAGTCTATTTCTAATATGATTTTTCAAATCATTATGCAATGGCAATCTTGGATCTTGAATAGCCTTTCTGTGTTCTTTTAGTAAAGCTGACTTCCTTCGAATATCCGGCGGTATGATATTGCAAATTGCTTCTAACCAGTCCTTTGGAGTCGATGGCACTGTTTCGCTAATGACGCGCATGGTTCTATTTAATTGTACGTCAATTTTGTGAACATGCGCACTGTTGAGCCACGTTGAACAACAGTATTCTGCCGTTGAGAATACTAAGGCCAGCGAAGATGTTCTTAAACNAATAGCTGGTAACCAGTCCTTTGGAGTCGATGTTCCGCTAATGATGCGCATGTTATTGATATACACAAATAGAAATTTTTTCGCGCTAGAAAAATATCCGCCCGCTCTTCTTCAGAGTTTGGTTCTGCAACTGTTGCAGTTTAAATATGTTGGCCTGGGACATATACTCCAGTAAAGGCGTACATAAATACTGGTCTGATGTACGATTTTTATTGCACGAGTTTATTCTTGGAGTTTAAATTTGAGTTTCGGCACAATAGTGGATATAATTTTCTTATAGTCTCCTGTACCTTCTGGATAACGTAGTCTATGTGCTTTGCAAACGTTTACTTCAAGATACATACTTCGTCTCGGAACTCCATTCAACTTGTTTACTGTTAACAATGAATGGAATTGAGGGTAACTTTTTTTTGTTCATCTGGTTACTATCAGTGCACCATTTTTCTCAGTATTTATGCTGATCTTCCATTTATCAAAATAACTGAAAAAAACGTTTATGGCTGTTTTAAGTGATTTCTGTGTTTGCCCACTTATTTTCATTGCAGAAGATTGTAATAGGAGGATACACTGCACTTGTTTGGACATGGGAAATTTGCAATATAGATATTGTTAAGCGCTGCATCTTTTTAACAGCCATAATGGTTTGTCTTCAAAGAAGAAATTTTATCTTTAAGTTGAACTTGAAAATTTCTCTTTCGTAAGAATGAGGCAAATAATTAATTGGTAAGGCCACGAACTATCTCAAAATTCAATTTTATTAGAAACGAAAATTTTTCCATTCATTTTAACTAATGATGACAAAAAGAGTAATTATGTTATGTTATTGAGCAAACATACGCCCTATGATTAATGGTTAACGCAATCGACTGCCTCCTCAAAGGATTGGGTTCGAATCCTGGGTGGATCTTTTACAGGGGCAAAGAAGTTTCCATTTGTGTATATCAATAACATTGCCGTAAAATATTTGTAGCGTACTGTATAGTAATAGCCCTAAAATTGGAATTAAATAAGCGGATTGACTGCATTCGTTTACAACCGGTCCAGGTAACAATAATTAACTAATAATTCACTGAAAAACAAATATTTAATGAAAAGTCGACTGGTTGAAGTTAAGAGTCCCCATGGTCCTAAAAGGAATTGAGAGGGATTTTATTGAACATAATTTATTTTATAGCTATAAAAAACCAAGTTCAAGAAACAGTATCTACAAATATTTTTTTGTCTCAGAATGTGCTGATGACAGAGATTTTCAGGTAGGGAGTTCGACTCTGGTCATGTCGATGTGGCTGTTCGGTTAAAGCGTACTCCTAATATATCAGTGGAGTATATAGTAGATACCTGTCTAAGTTTTTTAATAGTATACATAGGGCGGTAGGTAAGGCAATCATTCGGACAGAACCACAAGTAACGTTGACCTCTACCAATACTCTACAATCGAATTAAGTCATTAAATAAATTTTTTAATAGGATTGGAAAAATTGCACGAGGATATATTGTCACAAATGTGCGAAATAATCTTGTTATTTACGAAAAGAATATGGAGACAAACCTGGAGTCTTAAGATGATATTATCATGTTTAATATATGGTATAACTACCTCTGCACAATAAAATGACAATTTACAGGTTTATTTTAAAAATTAACATTATTTATCAAAATGAAACCTCATTTTTAAAACCATACTACTAATAAAACAATTAATTTGATGTTCACGTGAACTATATCTTTCAAATTGAATCATACGGATTATTAAAGATTTTAAGACAGACAATAAGTCACACTTTGGAAAACCCCAATTGTATATATTTGCGACCTTGCAAGGTCGTGCTTTTCTAGTTATCTAATAGATTGGAGGATAGGAAGGGTGAATAGCATGTAAAACTTAAAATTATAGTAGAATTCAGTTATATTGACATCAAACGGAAGTGCATAATAAGTCATACTAGGCTGAATCATACAAAGCATATTGAAAAAATAAAATTTGTGTTTTATTAATCAGATATATTTGAGTTGGTTATGGCAGGGGTTCTAAAACTGTGCGCCGTGGTGCCTTTGAAAGTATGCAGAGGCGCCGTGAGACTTCTCGTCATCGGAGGAGCAAATTTCTTTTTTTTTACAAACTCTTCTACTCTAAAATGAAAAATTACATGTTCTACAGTCTGCACCAAGAAAGACTGATCATGTTTAAACGCGTGTAACTTTTATCTTACAATATTATCAGGCAGTAGCAAAATCATTACCATAAGCGTGAAAACCAAAGATTATTACAATATTGTGGACACGTTTAATGCAGTAAATAGCTTAAGTTAGGAAAGTGAATCGGTACACTCGTATGTAATGATGGTCCTAAATTTATTTCTGGCAGGTATGTTTGAGTATAGAACGTAACGAATATTTCAAATATGTTTCTTAACTTATTGTTTTGATAAAATGGAGAATTTTTTCAATATATTTTTAAAAAGTAACTAATATTGAGGAAACAAGGTGCTCACTATAAAACTACTAAGAGGGTTTCCTTAAAAAACATAAATATGCAGCATCTAATAAACTTGTCGTCCCACAAGAGCTATTGCCCCTTTTCTGAGATCCTTTCCAGGGACAAATTGAGCCACAAAGTAAAAAGTATCTCATTGAACTCTCATGCGATTTCGATTTGATGAAATTTTAGCTATCGACTAAAAATGAATGTCCAAATTTAGCATAAACAGATTTAGGAATATTCATACCTTTTGCAAAATTTTACTTATGTGAAACTGGATTTTCAGCTTACCATAAAAAACTTTGCGGAGATCACCGAAATATATTATAATTAAGAAAGTTAATTTCACGTTGTACATGTATTACTGCTTATTCCTTTTTTTCCTAACCTAACTTCTTTTTCTGAGGGTACCTCTTTCTTTCAATTAAGTCCTTATCATATAGGTGTCATATAGGAACGCCGGGACAAAATTTTACCTTTGTAAGAGCGCCGCGTCCTGAAAAGGTTAGGAGCCCCTGGGCTAAGGTTTTGGTTATTGAAGGATGTGGATGATCTTGAGAAAATATGTATACCAAGATACAGCTGATTTCGTTGTGGTTTTTGTTTCTCTTATTAGAAATCCCAATCCCTTTTTGTTGATTTTTATTTGTTTATTTTCCTTAATAAAATAATTTTATTTGTATAATATTGTGAATTGAGGTTATAGCAGCACCCGTTTATCCTTGATATCATGTCAATAAAGGCTGGTATAAACAGATTTAGATTAAGTTTAGGACACTTTTGAAAATATTAATAAATTATAAAAATATCTGCTTCCAAATAAATAATTGAAATCTAAATTTCCAAAATACCATTAAATACACGCAGGAGTAAAACAGTGCAAATGGCACAATAAGGGGAAGTGATACCAATATCAGAATCTAAATTCAAAAATTTCAATTGTGTTTCGCTTATCTGTGTCGGTAAGACTTGATATAATGGGTTTTTTGTTCATCCATATTAAATTCGATCTTTTAAAACGCAATAACCTCTTTAATGTATAAATTTTGCAAATATTATACATTATTATTGGTATTGGGACATGTGTACTTATTTTGTTTGTTTATGAAGGTGAATAGATAAGTAAGTAAATTAATTGAAATCCAAAACACATTATTTTACTTACAGCAAAATGCTAATTTTTTTAATCTCAAATACACAATCAATTAATTTGGAATTTCTGAAATCAACAAAGGAAACGCCTTTGAACTGTTATATATTCCAGTTTTATTCAATTTTAATTATTGGCCGTCATTGCACTGCAATAAGTACATCAATTATCAAATCGTTAAGATAGTCCGTCATAAATATTATGGTTAATCAGCTGCTGGAGTAAGATCAATAAACCAATTAGATCTCTATTAAAAGCCCGTTTACAATTATTTAACTGGAATATCTTATCTTCGACATTTAGTACTATTCGATAAAGTTTCCAATAAAAGGAAGACCCCCCGGACAAAACAAACAGTTTCGTAACTGAAGAGCTAATCAGAATGTACAAATTATTGTTCGGTTTGTTGGTGTTGGCGCCCATGATTTGGGCTGGAGAAATCGAAGTTTCTCCCTGTGAGAATATGCCTGACGTGCCCATCCCCATTCGCTACTTTGTTGAGGGATGTGATGTGGCTCCTTGCACCGTCTACAACAACACCTACTCAAACATTGAGTTGACTTTCGAAGTTCGTAAGTGCTTATTTGATTATGGTTTTCGTTCAAAATAATTATAAGCTCAATACTTTCAGCTTATGACACCGATAGCCTGAATACCGAACTTGTTGCCGTTTTGGGTCCACTGGAAATTCCCCAAGAACTGCCTGAAGATCTGCAAGATGCGTGCAGTGCCCTTGATGAAGGCTACAGCTGCCCAATTGCTGGAGGAACCGTTGTCTCTGGAAGAACCGCCATCTTCGCCCAATCCCCAATTGACGACTTGACTGTTGTCTTGCGGTTCTCAATTTCTGACTCCAGTGGCAATTACATCCTGTGCTTCGAAGGCGACACAATCATTGCTTCTTAAACAAATAAATACTCATTTTCAATCAAAAAAGTACTTTTTGATTTTTTTTATTGAATTAAAATTAAAAAGATGTCGTTTTAAATGCGAAGGTGGACTGAACAGTTTCCGTAATGAGCAAGAAGGTTTTTTTAACATAGACTTCTTGTAGGTCGATACACTTAGTTTAGTCATGTTTGGATTGGTAGTTTTGTTTTAATCGAGACTGAAAGCGAGCATTTCGGCAGCATTTTAAAAAATGGAGAAAGAGCATTATCTTTCGCTGACTTGATTCCAGATTTTGAAAGGGAAATCACTGAGCACAATCAATGATACTGTGGATACTACTCTAAAGGACTCTTATATAAATAGCAATCGTTAAATTTGACAAAGCAGTTCCATCATGATCTCACGTCTATTTTTATTTTACCACGCCCAAATGCGCCTTAAACTGCTCTATTTGAGGAAAAATTGAAAAATAATTTATAGCTATTGTTGCAGTTAAATCGCAATTCAAATGACTTCTTTCATCATTTCAAAATTATTGTCAAACCAAGAACCGGTTGATACATATTTAAGTACTTGAACAGTCAAATTGTTGATTTTATCCACAAATCTTTTCCCAATCAGAGAAATACTGCCTAACCGCTTAAAATTGATACACTCTATGGAAATTCGCAGGGTTTGATCTACGGTAATTTCCTAGAATAGTCTGAAAGAATAGCTGGGCTTGACCATGTTAAAATTTTGAACAGATTTGATGCCGAATCAAAGAAAAAATTGACTCCATTTGATGAATGAAAAATTGTTCATTCGGAGATTCCCGCTTCTTCCGTTGGGAATTAAACTACGAAATGCTGTAATATCTTCTATTTTCTTTGGACATGATCCACTATAACTATTTTCATTATTTGGGGTTAAAATTTTCAATTTCATATAGCTGTGTCGTATCGAAATTCATAGTACAAAGTGTTCAAAACTGTTGGTGTTTATTACGATTTTTTGGGATTTTTCCTTTTTTTTCACTCCTTCAGTAGATTAAATAAACATAGGACACATGGTCAAGATTGGTGTGAATAAAAATAAAATAAACACTGAGTTGTAGTCACATGGACTTGTTCTTGGCCAAGAAAACTGCTTATATGGCGACGCTAGAGATCTGGACTTGAATGGTTGGAAGAACACGGTCAGCGACGACCGCATCGAATGGAGGGTCACATATATATAAATTACGAATTAATTCAAATTTAATAAATTCTCTATTTATTTGAAATTGATATATTTAATTTTAAAAAGTGAACGAAAATAAATTAATTGACAGCTACATTAAAATTTAAATAGGCGGTGATCAAATTGAGCAACACAGGGACACATGGACATAAATTGTGTAGGAGAGCATGTGAAAACTTCAACATCACCCTGTAATTAAATGCCACATAGCTCTGAACCGGATCATCACTGTTTATCATGTGATCAGTTTTTCACTGTCAAATTTATATTCAAACTCATTTATCACTGCTGATATACATTCATACACTGCGTTTCATCCTTTTAGGACAGGTGTCTTCGATAAAATTTTAGTTAATATCTCGGAGTGTATCAAACTGATGTCAATTTTTTTGGCACGAAAAAGGTCTATCATTGGCAATCGTCTGGACTACACAACAAAAGTCTAGGTTTACTGCAAATAATTAAATCATGAAATCCTATTTTAAAGATTATTAAATTCCCTATTCATCGTTTTGACATACAGAAATGAAAATGATTATTTCGTCAATTTTGCATTATACTTGTTCCATATGATAAATTTTCTGAAATTTTGGATTAGATTCATAGTACTTAGTATTTGTACGATGTCAAAACGATGTGTAGGGAATTGAGCATAGTTTTTAATAGCCATCATTACTTCAAATAAAGGAAAACTCAAAAATTGTTTATACTATTTTCGAATAGTTCGAAATATGGGTTTTTAGACTGGCTGCCTACTATGACATGGCGAACCAAATTTTCGCGCTGTATTTATTCAACAATACATAATCAACTATTTCCCTTTAAAAAAATTACCAAAACTCTCTCTTTCAGCCGAAACGATGTTTTTGTATGGAAAAAATCCGTACGACTTTTTTAATTATTTGCAATAAACTTAGAATGATAAGATCTTTTTCGTGCCAAAACAAATTGAGATCAGATTGATACACTCCTAGATATAAACTATAGATTAATCGAAAACACCTGTCGTAAAAGGATAAACCGCAGTGTATGTATTTAATTAAAATCGACGAAAATTTTTTTTATTAATATCAATTAATAATACTTTGCATTCTGTAATTATATTATTCTTATTCTCTTCTTTGCGCTCAGGACCCACACTAAACACGACTGTCTCGCACGACGTCTTGGGTGACACTTCATAAGTTTTCAATGGAATTATTAATTAATGGGATATGATATTCATACTTTTAAGTACTTCGTTTACATGCCTATAGATATTTGATTAAATTTCGATTCCATTTTCTCATTTTGTTTTTTGTTTCTCAAAGATTTGATAAATGGAATTTTTAAGTCAAACTAAACAATTTTATAAAATGAAAAAATGATATCTTTTTATAAACATCTAAGATACGATAAATACAAATTGTCTACAAGGAAATTTTTTAGTAGGGCACACGGGGAGTGGTATATTTTAACAAAATGATTTAATTTGTTAAAGTCCATTACAGATAATTGGGTATCAGATCAAATGATTAAAATCCCAAAATAAAAAACAGTTTATGGGATATTTCAGGCAAAAACCAAATATTTTGAACAGTATAAATAAGGTGGACTTTTCTAGGTAATTCAGTACTGAACTAATAATCAATAAGTCAATATGATGAAATACCTGATCTGTGGTGCTCTTCTCTGCTTCGCTGTTGCCTCTGCGCAGGTCGTGCAGTGTCCCAGTGGCCTTCCTTCTTCCAACTACATTGAAATCGTAGGCTGTACTGAACACCCTTGCACCATTTACGATGGAGATGTCATTGGCCTGATTATCAATTTCGATGCCCGTAAGTTACCCAAAGTGATCTGTTAAGTGAATTTATAATAATTCTTCATAAAAATGCAGCCGTTTCAACAAACACCGTTACTGCCCGATTGAACATCCTTTACGAAGGTCTCTCTGTACCATACGACCTCGGGGAATTAGCTGACGGATGCATAAGCATTATTGGGGGATGCCCATTGGTTGCTGGAGAAACCTACACCATGGAGGCTCAAGTCCCCATCGACAACTTCCTCGGTTTGACTGTGGAAATAACTTTGGAGTTGATCGCATCCGGCGACGATGGTAACGACTTCTCTTGTGGCAGACTTAATGTTATTGCTGCCATGTAATAACATATATTCAGATTTAACCATTAACTGTAATATATATGAATGTCATGCTTATTTACGGGAATTGGAAAATAAAAATTCAATCAAATTCAAGAATTCATTTAAAAATTGTTGAATTAATTTTTTTTATTTTTGTGGGAATATTACCCGTATCGTCACAAACATAGTACATAGTAGGATGATAAATCATAAGGTGGGATCCACGCATATAGCTCCGGTCGAAGAGTTCAGTCTCCTGAATCTGCTTGGACCGTCGGCCATCAGGAGAGCTCGCACATGGGGATTTGTGTGATGAGCCAGTTTTTGTATATATTTCACCCTCAGTTGGGCGGAGGTGTAGGTCCCTAAAGATAGAGTCTGTTCTTACGTACCATGAAGCGCTACACAGGGTGCGCACCATCCTAGCATTGCAACGATTTGCTTTGGCCATGAGTGAGGGGGAGCACGTAGACCACAGCTCAATGCCGTAAGTCAATATCGGAATAGTTTTCGACCTGTAGAGCTCAAGTCTGGCCTCAAGAGGAAGTTTGGACCAGCCACCAATAGTCCACGACAGGTTATTGAAGACCAGGCGAGCCTGCCGGATCTTGGACTCGACATGCTCCCTCCACGTTAATCTTCGGTCTAGATGAATGCCCAGGTAAAGGACCGATTGCTTCTGAGGAATAGCCACGTTCTCAATCGAGACCGAAGTGCAGTTTTCCGGGCGTAATGAGAATGTCGTGTGCACCGATTTTGAATTGTTAATATCGATTTTCCATTCGTTCGCCCAAGCAGATACCAGGTCCAGGTGCTCCTGAAGAATCGATGAGGCAATGGAAGGACAGAATGATCTAGCCAAGATTGCTGTATCGTCGG
>JXOV01022214.1:0-13242 GCA_001014945.1 Clogmia albipunctata
CTTGAAAACCGAAACTTAAAGCTTCTTGAAAGAAAAATAACTATTAAAATAATTTTTTAACAAAATAATACCCCGGCCTCAACACTCGAACAACAAATGTCGTCAAAAGTTTCTTTTAGGGTATATACATCCCTGGCTATTATGACAATATCATCTGCATAAGCGCAGATTTGACATGACTTGTTGAAAATAGTACCCTTCCCTAACGGCAAAATTGAGAATATGATTGAAGATGACAGGATATTTACTTCGAGCAAATTCCAGCTTCTTTTGGTTCCAGAGGTATCAAGGATAAACTGATGCTATTAGGTCGTTCATTAAGACTGTATATATTTATTCAATTTAATATGTCATATGTATATTTAAACGTATAACAAACGTTTCTCAGGGGTTTCGTTTGTTTAAATTTTCACCTTTTTTAGAATGAATTTCGATTGAGAACCCTACTTCCTCTCTTTATTACAAGGTATTACACAGAGTTTGTATTTGGTCTTGTCTACAGCGATGCTGATAAACTCCTATTTATTATTATTGCTCACCGGGGCTAATTGACGAGATGAAAAGTTTGCCGAACGATGCAATTTTGTTTCCCGTTTCGGTCGTGGTGCGTTTCATAGGAATTCGCTATGAAAGTTTTTGGCATTTTTCCCATTTCCCTCGTACACATTTCAGCATAATTTATGTGCGAAAAATATTTTTCGTGATATTTTGTTAGATGGATCTTAGGGAGCAACGCCAGAGTGTTATTAAAACTGTTATTAAGTATATTGGTGAATATTTTATCGCAAAATATTTGATATATTTAATTAATCCGGAGGAGCTTTAATTTATTTTCTTATTCCGATGTTTGTTCAAAATTAATTATTGTGTAATATTTGTACAAGGTATTTTAATTTAAGTTGTTTGTTTTACAAATAACATACAAATTAATTAAAATTATAATAAATTAAACCAATTTAAAATTATAATAAAAATTATTTTATTGATTGTTTCCATTTTTTTTTTATTATTTCCATTGTTTGTTAAAAATTTAACTCCAAGACGAGAAATAATACAACTAAACAGAACAAATTATACTTACAGAATATAGAAGTTTCTTAGTTACTCTAATATAGTGGTTTATTTAGTGGTAGATAATGCGGTACTTTGTTCCATTATCGCCTTCGTTACACTCAGGCATCAAACTTGGACCTCGACTAGGAAGAGTCATTCATTTCCTACAGTTGAGTAAGCTATTATCTTTTATGAATAATACAAGCTTTATCTATATTCCCATATTTTTGTTGGTTAGAAAAGGATTCAAATTTAAAGGTTTTTAGAACAAACTTATTAAGTATTGTAACTTCAAAGAGTTTCATATTTGTTTAACAAAATTTGGTATTAGTATTGATAGGCTGGGCGCAGTAGCTGCTCTAGATTTTTGGCCCTTTTTCACTTATAAAATGAATGAATAAGACAATATTGATATGATCTCCTATAAGGTATGGTAAACAATTGGACAGTATATTATCTTAAACAAAGCTATGCAGATTGTCTCTGATTGTGATCGACGAATGTGCATTGACTCTCAGCACTATCTCACATTGCTCCATCCCAAATAAGTCGAGAAATGAACGCCACTAAAACCTTTAACATATTTAAGGATGATCATCAGTTCCTGCTATTTTATGAACTCTGTAGCCCACATCGCGTTCGATTAAAATCCAGTAAATCCAAATTATAAAAATTAGATTCTGACTTAGATGACTTATTTCGTCCTTTTAATGGCGAATTTTTTTCTGAATATGAATCTTAAAAGGAATAACCTTATATTTCTATTTCATTTACATACGAAAAAAAAATACAAGTACAATTTCGGAAGTCTGGTCCTGCTCATACAGTTAACCCTAGAGAACCATGACACAGCTCTCCGGACCACTTCAGTCTCTAAAACCTTCCTAAACTTGAAGGAACCCAAGGAAGACTTGGACAAAGCATTTACAACGGCCCTCTTAAAATCTCTGTTAGAGAAGAACCGAACTCCCAGGTAATCAAATTCGTTGACCATAAATAATATATATAAAATATCATTATTAACACTAAAAGATAAATACAATTAAGAATATTCTGTTCTGGTATATATAATGGTACCAATTTTTATGAGCAAACAATAGTAGTGAAGGTGAAATATACATATAATATAGTTATAGGTTTAGGTTATTACAGTTATCGGATCATTGTCGGTCAAGATTGAACTTAATACTTTTTAGAAGAATAATAGATAATCGAACTAATTAAAATTTTAGGAAATAAATTACATTTCTTGTGACAGTCATAAAATCCAAAAGTGAAATTATTAATTAACTCTCTGACCTTAAATTAATAGTATCAAAGAGATGAATTTAATTAATTTAAATGCAGCAACTATTTTGGAAACAAACAACTTTATCTACAATAGTGGACTTGATGACCTCTCTGAAAAACATTTTGGAAAACTGGTCAAATCTCTAGATTCATCCCCTCAAAAGCGTCCAGAGTAACCAGCTACAAGAACTCCATTAGACAACAGATCTACGCCCTTCTTGTTACAAACTTTGGTCATAAATCTTTACTGACGAATCTCTCGTCAAAAGTCTTTATGTAAAATTTTAAATTTAATAAAATAATCTGTGTTTAGAAAAACCGGTGTTTTTAATTAAATTTAATTAAATTCGGTCCCAAACCCAAATTTATATAGATTTACAAAAATATTAATGTTTAAATTGGATTTAGAAAGAGAGAAAAAATAGTTTTAATTAAGTAAATATTAGGGGTTTATGCAATGTATTAGATTAGATAGGAATATGATGAGTTAGATTTCACATAAAAAGTGAATTCACAAGAGGATTATTAGAATTTTCAGATTTAAACTTTAATTTTAAGGGTACTTGTGACATTTGGTCGTTTATTACCATAGTAGTTTTGGTAAACCACGGAAATCCCAAAATGCATTTGAGGATTATTTCGTTGACCATCTCCAAGGCGTAATCCTCAAAAGTAAACTTCCAGTTAATAAATAAAATAACAAAAATATTAATCAGTTATAGAGAAGATCATTGGATTTTTTGTGATCCTAGCACCATAAAGAGGCCCAAATACACAGCCCCCAAAACATAATGGAACCTAAATAATAATTTAAAAAATAAATACTGTATGTTTCAAATTAAATCAAATGAAATAAAAAATCTATTTTTATTTATTCAATTGCTTGAAAGGAACAAAAAAAACAAAAACACTATATTAATATCAAATAAATATCATTAATTTCCATTAAAACCCTCAATTATGTGCTTAATAGCCCTTTGATTTCGCGATTATTAAAGGAGTCGAGGGCGGCTTCTTAATCAGCAAATAGAATGAGGACAATGAAAAGGTTTGGTTCTGAGTTTTTGCTCTCTCGCTCCTCATTTCTCCCTCAATTATTTCTTTTTATTATTGCTCGTCGTCGTCTTTGCTGGGAAATGGTGGTGGCATTTTCTTGCTTTGTCAATTTCCCATTTCCCTTTCCTTCCACCCCCAGCAGAAGAAAAGGAAGAAGCAGAAGGGCTGTGGAAATGGAAATAGAAATTGCTGCCTGTGACAATATGAAAGTAATAATCATCGTGGACTGGCTGGAGGAGAAAGCATAAACGAATAAAGTAGGCGACGAGCGGAGAGTTTGACGCAATAAATATAAATACGAAGGGCTGAATTTATTAATAAATGCCTCCCTTTTTGCCTCGCGCAAACAAAACATAAAAATTAGAAATAAAACTCGAATAAAAACAACAATGGCATCGGTGATTATTTCGTTTATTATTATCAAAATAAATTCCCCATTTTATTCTCCATTTTTATGAGCGCATAATTTCGCCTCCTCAGTTTTTTCTTTCTGTTCAGTTTGGTGATAGGGTTGATGTAATTTATTTGAAATGTAATTAATCATAAATGAGTATAAATATTCAGTAATAAAATTAATACTTATATTACTTACCGTGAAAATAGTTTAAGATTGGAAAATTATGCTTAAATTTGGGGAAAATGAATAATAAATTATGAATATTTATTTTTCGTTAAATCTATTCTAATTTAGAAAATAATTAAAGAAATTAGGATTACAGTTATATTTTTTTAGAATACTGATTTTATTGCATTAGCTCAGGAATAAATCTTTATTAATAAAATTGAATCTGTCCACAAATTTCAAGCTAGAACTCGAGAACGATTTTGTTAATTTCTGTTTAGAAATATTTATTAAGGGCACCGGAATGCTCTTGGAGGGATTAAAAATGATGAAACAATATTTTATGCATTTTTGTAGCTTCAAATTGATATTAAGACATTCAAATTTGTTCTGTTAAAGTCATTTTTATTGCAAAAGTGCTAAAAGAATTCTTTAAAGCCCACGTGCTTTTTCTTTATTATTAAAGTACGACCTCCGTAAAAGAAATCAACCAAATTTATATGTACGTAAGTTTTGCTATGTAGGGTTTATCTGTATTTGCGGATGTATGTCTGTGTTTTTGACTGCTTTAACGGATGGTTTAAATTAAATTAGTACAAATTAATTTTAAATCAAGTGTTTACGGTCCTTTTAAATTTAAAACAATCCATTAACTGATAATATTTCCTATGTGAAAGAAAGAGATGCAAGATATCGCTTTCTACGTATTCTCTTAGAATTAGAAATGGAAATGAAAACAATATGAGCGAGACAAAACATTTAAATTTAATTTGTGTTTTTTTTTTAATTTTGGTGTTAATTTATTTAAATATGCATAAAATTTTGTATAAAACATGGTCGATAAGCATTATTAAACACTCGGGCTTTCTTTAAGGCACTCGCTTCGCTCGTGGCTTACACCGTCCCTTGTGTTTAATAATGCCCTATCTTATCGACCTTGTTGTATAAATAACTATTACGCGACACTTTTCAATAAATAAATTTTAATATGTAAATTTTGTTGTTGTTGTAAATTGAGATGTGAAATTTACGTTTTAGTCAACGTCAATTAACAAAAAGGTCCAGTCTAACTGTCTGTTCTATTACTAAATTGTGTGTCTAAACATTTTTAGAATTTTAATTTTTGTTTGTCATTTAACTCCATAAATTTTATTTAAATATTAGGTTTTTAAAGTTAATTAATACACTTAATAAATATAAAACATACTAGTGTGTAGTTTAAATGGTGAATGTAATTTTTTTTTCTTGGGTTAATTAAATTAAATATACATAACTGTTTATGCCTCTAATATTAAATAAACTGTTTTATAAAACACATGTTATACGATGTAAACCGGGTCAGTATTCTATAAATTACCCTATACGAATTAAATTACATTAAATATTTAAAAACCGTGATTTCGAAAAACAAGAAAATAGTAATGCTAAACTCTGTAGAAAGACAACGTAAAGAAATAATAATATTAAAATTATATTTGTACACAAAACCAATACCAATGCCAATTTGGTAATTTTCAGACAAAATACATTTAAAGCTGACTTAGTTTAAAACAGAGTTGAAAACAAAGCAAACTGTCTTTTTTGTATGAATTTTGCATGCTGCGCTTCTAGCTGACGCGCGCCAAGTATAAAAAATTTTCGAATTGAATGTAATGATGACTATCGAAAACTGTCCTCATTATGCATCTCTGGATACTAATATTGACATAATAGAATAGCCAACAAAGCCACAATCTAATATTTTCTGACATAGCGGGTTTTAGGCTATTACGCGAAGGAGCTAACAAACAGATCGATGTATTTAGACCAAACCATATTACATTATTAAATTCCCTACAAATTGTCGATTTTGTGAATGATTTGTATGAAATTTGGCCTTGTTTTTAATGCAAACTTGGAAGGACGTATGATGATAATTAATTTATTCAAGAATAAGGCTTAAAATAAAATTAAAATATTAGTAATTATTTATATTTCTAATAATTAAACGATTTAATAATAAATAATTTAAATAACATAATTTCAAATATCATCACAGCTAGTAACCCTATTTCCCCAGATCAAAGGTGAAGAGGAGAAGAAGAAATGCCACATTTACTTTCATCATAATAAAAAGCCTTAAAAATGGGAAAAGTAGGGAAATAAGGAGAGTTCACTTTTTCCTCATAATTATTTTATTTCGGCTGCCATCATCTCAAATGAAAATGTTAATTTCCCCGTTTAAAATTGCTGACGAATTTCGGGAATTGTTTCCTCAAGGCACCTGCGTTTACTGTTTTTCTATCGCGGGCGCCCGCGGTTTATTGTTTTTTTCGAAGGAAAAGCAACGCCTCCCTCGCCCGTCCGTCGTAACAACTCAATTGAGTTGAACGGGAAATGCCTCGAATCGCTGCTACTCGAAACATTCCTGATTTACTGCCTCCTTAACCAAGTAGTCTTTGCTGCTGCCTTTGCCTCCTTTGATCTAATGACAAAAGCTTTAAACCGATTAAAGCTCAGCAGGCCATGCGCTTGCTTGGAATTAGGAAATATCGAGATCTCGATTTAACGACGACATTCTGCGAATTTCCATCCCATTTCAGCTGCATTTTATGTAACGTGGATTAGCAATTACAATTCAATCATTAAGATTGAAGGCCCCAGAATGGAAATCGAGTTATTTTTAAACAGTTTTTTGCCATTAAAACGTTAATGTATTTACGAAAATTCCTATTTTTTCATGTCAAGTACAGTTTGAGAACCTTCGGGTTTATCTAATTCAATTGATATTTTTTTGCATATAAATATCTTTTTTATAAGTTGTTAAAGGATGTTTCGTATTTTTAAATCAGATTTAGATTAGGTGTTTTTTTACAAATGAATAGATATGGAATTAAAAAAACAGTATAAGGCTTTCTAAAAATAATATTTTAGAAAGCCTTATACTGTTTTTTTTAAAGTAAGTGATATGTTAATAAATTATTACTTTATTTTAACGTTTAACAAAAATTTCAATGGCATGTTGACTCCGAAACTTAATGATTGAATTTAAAATAAAAGTTTCAAAACAAATTATAACCATCGATAACCGAAACATATGAATGAAGAAGAAATGCATATAAGATTTAATGATACAACAAGGTCGATAAGATAATGCTTACCGACCGTGTTTTATAAAAAAAAATTGAATTTTTAAATAAATTAACACAAATATTAAAATAAACATTCGTTGTCCTAAAAATTAAATTTAAATTTTTTGTCTCCCTCACATTGTTTTCATTCCCTTTTCTAATTCTAAGAGAAAATGCAGAAAACAATATCTTGCTTCTCTTTCTATCACATAGGAAATATTATCCGTTAACGGATGGTTTAAATTTAAAAGGACCGAAAAAAGTTAATTTAGTACTATTTAGTACTAATTTAAATTTAAACCATCCGATAAAACATACTCATACTTCCGCAAATACAGTTAAACCCTACATAACAAAACTGACGTACATATAAATTTGATCGATTTCTTACACGGAGGACACACTTTAATAATAAAGAAAAAGCACTAGTACTATAAAAACGACTTTGACAGAACAAATTTTAGTGTCATTATATCGATTTTATGTTTAGTTACATAAAATCGATATTATGCATAAATTTTATTTAAAATCTAGATATTGACATGAAGACATATTAACAGTTTGAAACAATTCAAATTTCGAGCATTACAAGTTTAGATTAGAATTTTATTATTCCTCTTTGTGAACATAATATAACAAACAAAATCTAATATGTTATAAATATTACACTAATTCACAATAACTTTATTTTAATTAATGCACCATTACAGCATTTCGCCAAAGCATGCTTTAGCAAAATAAAAATTGAAAATTATTGATCTTCATCTATTTCAAGACCATGTTCTCAACCTAGTTATTATATCCTTATCTCCATGTAGACTTAATGACTATTAAAATCACCCCCGAACAGAGATAGGTGAAAAAAATGCATTGATTTTGATCATCCGATTAACGATGGTTTATAGTCGTTTGTAATGTTCATTCCATAGATTGACATGCAAAAACTTTTTGGCTACTCAGATCCGAATCATTATAAATATTGATTTCTTGGAGACACAGATAGCATTAAGTTTATAAAATTAGAAGAAATTCACAAAAACAATAAAAAATCACACTAAATATTGCGGCCAAAAATAATGAAAAATGTTTACATTTTAGTAGTCAATGCTTCCTCTATACAGTATTGTATAAAGTATGATTCAATACAAGAAGATTTTGTAAATACAGAAAGTTAGTACTTTGTAACAAAATTAAACTACTAAAAATTATAACTTTTAATCTTAGTAGCGTAGAATGAAAATATATTTTGACGTTTTTCATGTCCCTATAATAAAGTACGCCATGATTTATTAATTAATTGAATTTTTTTCAAATTAAATGACAATAAGTAAAGTTTAATTAAATGTTAGTTCTGGATTCTTAATGTGGTTTAAATGATGATCACAAATGACATATTTTACTCAGATATTTCGTTCTCCTTATATTATTCTGTAAATACAAAAATAAATCTTTTAAACTCACAACTTGTAATGGAAAATAAATAGAATTTTAAGTTTTAGAAACATTTTTGAGAAAACTTAAAAATTACAGTTATAAATGAAATTTATAATAAAAATTTTTATCCTATATTTTAAAATAATCAATTCATATAAATTGAAAAATACATGACCTGAATCAAATCATTTTATTTTATAATTAGCACTTTTAAACCTTTGATGTTTAGAAAATTATCTAAGAATCTTGTAAATTCGAATAAAAGCAATGAAAATAAATATTTATTTAATAAAATTCCCTTTAAAGCTGTAAGATGAGGAAGATCAATGTCTGTTTATTGAAACTCTTTATAATTGAGTTTCATTTTATCACTAATAACCTTTTAAGTTGATAAATATTTAACTATTGGAATTTTAATTAGTTTTATCCAGTGCAACGGTATCCATTCGAACCATTCTGATTTTGAAAATTACATGTTTTGCTTCAGTCGCACATCATACAGCCTTTCGTTCTAAAATTTGCGGAAATTTTTTTTAACATGTTGTGTCTCTCTTTCGCTAATGGTTAGCCGTTTTTTGTTTCACTCAGACACCGGTCACATTTCACGACACTGAATTAGTAAAAAAGTTTGTTTTGACGTTTTGTTGCAATGACTTTGGAAAGTTCAAATTTTAAAATCCACACTTTCAATAGTGAAGTTAACGGACAATCGTACTCTTATCGGGTGCTCAAGATGGACCAGCAACTGTTGATCTATGTGGGAGAAGGAAGCAACGATTTGTTTGACGAATTAGCGGTTGGATTCGGAAATGCTTCCTCGACAATCCTTGGATCCTCGGTCTTGGGCAACGGATCCGATCAGCTGGCCCAGAAACTGGCCAAGAGACTGGATAAGCAAGTGTATATGAGCTGCAATGTGACTGAAGATCGATTAAGCAGGCCTTTGATTGAAAAACACTTGGTCGACGAGATTAAAAAGCACCCAGAATTCTTTTAAAATTAAGACTCGTTTTGTAATTATTTTATTAATAAAAATTGATAATTTACATAAACGATTCCTTTAATGATAGTCTTGTAATTATTAACTTTAAAGCCTTCATTGGTTAGTTATTTATAGAACAAGGTTTACGAGTATAAGTAAAAAATGAAAATGAGTGTGAAATACGAGCCGTTATGCGAGTTCTTCATCATTCCGGAGTATAATCAACTGGAGAACATATTTTTTTCTGCAATTTCCTTAAAAAATACACAACAACCAATTAAGAAATCTGTTTTATTAAAAAATTTTTACATTTCTTTTAAAAATTGTTTCATAAACGTACAGTATTGAATAAAGTATAATTCTATACCCGCACACAATTACAAATCGTGTAAATACACAAAACTCATAAACTAAAAGTCATAATTTTAGTTCCGAGAACCTTGGAAGAAAAATATATTTTAACATTTTTCAAGCCAATCAAATAAAGTAGGCCGTGATTTGTTAATCAAATTAAATTTTTTCCCATTAAATGAGCAAAAGTAAAATTGTTCTTAAATGTTAATTGAGGTGTTTAATTGTGGTTTAAAGGATCTATGGTATCATGGCCAAGGGTTGTAATTAATCCTATATGCTTAACAGATATTAGCTTTCATTGCATGTGAGACCATAAGATAGTACTCGGTTGTATTTTTATTCTTTACTTCATACTTCGCAAAAAAAACTAATAAATACGTGAGTTGTAAAATTTCTTGTAAAAACTGGTTGGAAAAACTCCTAATTAAATACTAGTACCTTTTAGAAAACTCATTTCAGTCGCTTCCTAGAATTGTACTCATGTTTCCATTTTTCCCACACGTTGTTTAAAGAACTATTCGGTTATAACGATCTCTATTTAAACTGTTATTATGTCTCATTAGTACTGTTATCATGCCCTGAGTTTAAAAATGTGCTATTTGTCATTCAAAATTGCACCAGAATATTTAATTTACTGATAAATATGATCGTAGATTTTATTTCACTATTGAAATAAAAATTCCAAATTTTCAATAGTGCTTTAAAGTGACGCATTGAGAAACTCAAATCTATGTCGGTAAGGCAACTTTCAGATACGAAAGTGCAAAAAACAAATTATTGGTTAAAGCTTAGAAATAACATTTTCATTCTGATATAGAAAAGTTAGTTTTTTAATGAATGAATTTTCGTGGCACTTTTTACAATGCGCCAATTTTGCAAATTTTTTCACTTAAAATAAAAAAGAAAGAAAGAATATTTTTAATATTTTAAAAAGGATCGCTAATAACAGTCTGAAGAATAAAATCTGTTTTGACTAAGTTTTGATAAAGACAGGATTACTCTTTTTAAGATATGACATCCCTGAGTGATGAAAATCGTTTCATAAATATGTTTATATTTGAAAATGTTCAAATATTTATAAAATTCAAAATCGAAAAGAATTTTAACACACAAAAGATTCCTTTTAAACAACCCTTTTTGTGGCCGGAATCACGCAGTTGGTAAAGCATCATCACAGAATTCATCTTGATGTGTCCAGGTTTGAGCTCTAATCCGTAATTTTTTTCTTTCAAATTTCATTACTTGTTTTCACCAAAACATTCTGTAATGAGTATTTGTTTAAATACATTTACAAAAAATAATATCCCCGTCCTTAACACTCGAACAACCAGCATCGTCAATGGTGTCCGTTCGACCAGACAGGTTTTCAAAGTTTAGATGGAATGCATACAATCGAAGATATAAACTGGATCTTTCTATAAAAATAGAAATTTGCTGCCATTCAATGAATGGATACTGATGAAAGTTATGAAAGGGATGTTCGTGTGCCATTTTTAAATAAATATTGTATTTAATAAAAACAAAAAGACCTACTTTTATTATAAAAACTTGTAATCGGAGGAAAATAATCAAGGATCCTTTTTAAAAAGAAGCGAAGTTTCAATACATGTCGATCATAAGCGATCATATTGCATAAATCTATTTACAGCGTTGCGTAATTGGAATTTCTAATTGAGTTCATTCGGCCGATCAAGTGCCTGAAAATGAGGGAAATGAACAAGACAAATTGGCTCTGTTTCTTTCTTTTTTCGCCGCTGCTGGCTGGCTGGTGTTTCATGAAGTAATGCAAAACGAGAATCACCCATTTTGGAGCCATGTTTCCGGTAAATGGAAATGGTTTTCTGCACGGTTTAACATGTCCAGTTTTTGCATGATCCACGTACTTTACTCATAGACAGACAATGAACTTGCATTTGCCTTTCGTTGTGTGTTTTATGGTACTTGTTTATATAGAGCATTGTTATTGAAAAGGAAAACGAAGAAATTTGGATCACTTTTAGTTTCAACTTCACTTTCCCCGAATTACACACCTCTCCGCCAACATATTGTTTGAAAGCGTTCTACCAGAACTGATTTGGGAGTTAATTAGAGAATTTATCATTAATTATTCCAACATTGAAGTAAAACTGTTGTTGGTAATTACTCTTAATTTTGCCAATTTCCTTTATTATGTTAAAAGTACTGTAAACAAAGATCTACATACACTAAGCAAAAGCTATTTAAGTTTTTTTATTGAATAAAATTCGTCTTCTTCTACTACTCAACAACCGTTACCGGTCTAGGTCTAACCAATTGGTTTCACGTAATCAAATTAGCAGCATTATAGAAATTTTATCTTTTCGATTCTATACGCTCCATACAAACTTTTTGTCGAACAAATGGTATTGATGATACTCATTAAAAAAATCAAAACAATGGTTGACAGTGGGGGTGATGACGTTTTACAACGTCTCAAAAGAAAATCCGAGTGACCTTTTTCTTAATTAGCCTTGTGTTGGATCTGATAAGGGTTTAAAACTAGACCTATCGAGTTGGATACTGTGACAACGCTTTAACCTACTGCGTCACCTCGGCCACGTATAAATATCTGCATTAAACGGAAATTATTGAAATTCTATTAGAAAAACGTTAGGCTCAAGGCCGTATAACATACAAAATATATAGAAAAAATAGCACCTACAATAAATTGTTATAATCCTTCGAAACATGCAGTACATTTATTTGAAGTAGTGAGAGCACTGATCCTCATTAAAGAACTACATGAAAATAATTAAAATAAATTTAAGGAATTAGAATCTGAAAATATAAACTAAAATACAGATACACAAAAATTGAAATTCAAAGAAGCGATCAAACGATATGTACAAATTATCAATAAAGTGCAGATTTTTCTCTCTTATAATAATCGCCTTATTCATTGATTTTTGTATCATGCTGAAGCGAATGTTTTATTATAAAAAGATTTTTTAGTAATCAAAAATTTTAATTTATGTGTCAAAGTTAAAAAAAATTATCTCTTTCTTAAATTATATTGTTTGTTTTTTCTCATAATAACATTGTCATATAGGGGAAGTATGTAGAAAATGGCATGGTGTTTGGTTTTTGGATCATAATTCTTTATGGGTAGCACACAACAAAGCCATATTATACAGAAATCATGTTTGGATATCTATTTACTTAAACTATTATCCAATTGTTGCAAAAAATGAGTATAAACAAAATTAAACAGCTTTAAGCACAAGTCGGCGAAATTGGTTTTTTAAAACCGTATGGACAAAATGGCATACCTCTCAATTCGATGTAATTATTGGCATAATTTTCCAAACAAATCCCCGTGTTCGTCTAGGAACGTATGTCCAAGAACTGTNCCATTTACCATACTCTTCCGGGTCTAGATCTCG
>JXOV01022222.1:7041-46022 GCA_001014945.1 Clogmia albipunctata
TAGAGGGGGGGGGGCGGGTTGGGTCGGGAGGAGGGGTCCAGTTAAGCAACAGTGTTACAAAATGTACGGAAATTGGCGTTGTGCAAAAACGTGTAGAGCCATCGACAATTCCGACAATTCAATCTTTGGTGTCATCAAGCTTACCCGGCCATAATACTATTATATAGCTCTCTAGCTAAAGTTAACACAAAAGACACGACTGAAGACAATTATCTGGGAGTTGTCGTAGATGGCACTCAATTAAAATTAATTATACATTAAATTAAATCCGAGATGATATGTTCTGAGGATCGATTAAAAGGAATCGAGTTATATGTAAATGGCCGGAAAGATAGTAATAGTTAATGGGGTTCATTTTCTTTACCCCCCATTTTATTATATCTCCTTTTCCCCGTTTATGACTATTTATCGGAGATGGTATCGTAGGAAAATTAAATGAATAGCCAAGACTCGTTACAATTTACGGCTATTTACGTTATGGAAAATCATGCAGAGTCTATAAAAGAAGTAATGAATGACAGGAAATAGGACGTTAATGCCTTTGTTTTTGGATATTAAAGCGATGAACTATTTAAGCAGATCTTATTCTATCCTTACTAATAATGTTGTAGACGTGTGTAGACAAGATTAAGAATAAAATGCACCAGAAGAATTACATAGAAAAGAAAGAGTTAAAGGGTTGTATATATTTTTATAGACATATCAAAAGCCTCTGATTCAATAAAATTGAATGGTTATGTCGATGGCGAATGTTTCCATTTGAAGCATTTGGTCGTATAAGGATATATATGGTGGCCCCAAACTATTATGGTTTCTGTTTTTGTTTTCCTAACCTAAACTATAATACATAATGTTTTTACAGGATAGGACTATGGTCTGCCATAAGAATAACATTTAGTAGTTAGTAAATAAAGAGCAGGACTTTTGGTATGATTAGGGTTCAATGGGGATTTTGTTTGATTTTTAAGCCAGAAGGTATAATAAAAACACACTCTGCATATTTCTCCCCCTATCCTGCTGATAACCACTGCCAAATTTAATTTATTCAGTTGGATCGGTATAATAATGGTTTTATATTCAAAATAGCTATTCGCAATGGCTGAGTGGCTGTTCGTTATGGTGGGTTCGAGGCGGTGTTAGTGTCAGGCGCAATATGAGCAAGGAATTGAAAATAATTGAAATAATATTGTGGAACCGCGTCAACTACTAAGCTTTCACTATACCGAGAATCCTCCAACTGCTGCTACCCAATATTCTATTAGTTGGATGGGAGGACTTCATATTAATTTACACTTGGCTGCTGTAATGAAATTTATTTTCGGGTGTTCGCTTAACTGAAAATTAGCTCTGACAAGGTTGTGCTCAATGACTTCAATTCAACCATAAATCATTGTCGAAATTTCTCTATGCAACAACCGACAAATTTATTATACATTTTGTTATTTTATTATTGCAAAATTAACCTAATATAATAAGCGCCCTCTCAATGCCTGAGGGTGATGGTTTTTGCTTAAATGTCTACATTGGGTGGGTGTGTGTGTGTTTGTATATATTTCACTCGCTATTAAGATTAAGGATATAATAGTCTTATGTTACTTAATCCTGTGTATTCTGACACTCCTGAATTCTCTACTGCTATGGTGACTGGTATCGGATCTGTTATTCGCTTGTCTTGTCGTTTTATAGAGTGGTGTTATTCTACCATACAGAAATCCGTTTCCACAATAATTCCCAAAAGCTCTAAATGGAATCGACTCAATTGCATCACATTGACAAAGATTTTTTCCCCGGGTATGAACTGGAAAGAAAAGAATGGGTCGTTATTTAAGCCCAGAACTCGCGTGCTTCAACCCCCACTTGGATACAATTTGATTTATTTGTTTAAATTTCATAATCCATTTGAACACAGTGGTAGAAAAAATGAAAAGGGACGAAAATAAATTTGTGCGATAAGTAAATTGAATTCGTGGTGTTGGGAAAATTTGAATCAAAATTACTTTAGCGGTTGGCTTTAACAATGAATGACTGATTGGGTTTATGTTTTTTTCGTACAGTATTTAAATTGTGTTACTGTGCTGAAAATATGTATGCCAAATTCGCAACGTTTTCTTCTCTGCTTTGCTCTTTCACAAATGAAGTTTTCCCTATGTAATGGTAATTTCCATAATGTTTTATGTTATTTAGGATAATGGATCAAGTTCGAAGGCCAGACAATAACGAAATGAAAGAAGAAAAAAAGTTGACTAAAGTTCGGAGCAGACTCCCTTTCCCATCCTCTATCTGGCCCCCAAAAGAATTTTTGTGGAAAAAGAGGAAGCCAATCGAAATCGGAATAACTCAATCTGGGTGTATTTTTGCCTCTGAACCAGCCACAATTTCGTTTCATCTCTATTCAATGGGGCATTATCGTTCAAGTGCATACGTTTACATTGTCATACAGATGGGCTTAGGGTTATTATAATCGGCGGAGATTTGAATAAGTGGAAAACGAAGACTTTTCTCAATTGATGGGCTTCTATAGCGTGTATACAATAATCCTTCTTGTATTGTACACATGTCTATTATGTATGGGAATGAATACAGGAAAACTTGTACTCCAGATCAGATTCACTTAATTGGGAAACCGAAAAAGACGTAAGATGATCCAATTTGCGGAGAGTTATATAGTAAAGTAAAACTTTGTGAGATACTCATATAAGTGTCAGCTTATACATATATGGATCGAATTTCGAGGCTGCTAAACTGTCTGTCAGATCATTTTCCCAACTTATATATCCAGTTAGGGTTATACAATGACTGATGAGTTTGTTTCAGTTCAGATACATAGCCACTTTTCACTTGGGATAGGGATAGGGAAAGAGGTGGCAACAACAAGAGAATGTTTCTGGGCAAAAAGAAGTAGGAAATTATGACAGAAAATCATTGAAATGATTTGAAATCAATCGATTTACACCTAGATACCTATAAACTGTCTTCCCTATTCAACCACTCAGGTTTCCTTCGGCTTATATCCTTAGGGATGGGGTGAGTTTTTTTTTATTCCATTCTTTACTCTTTTAGAGCTGATTTCATTTGAAAGGGCCCGTTATCACTTTTAGCAAATCTGTTTTCCCTTTTTACGGTAGCGTCGTCGGTGTAGGCATCTCTACTGTTCCCAGTGTGCACCTGCTTACAATTTAATGGAAATTAAAATCAGTGTGATGAAAGGCGGAAAATATTTTCTACTCAAAACGTATATTTTTGTTGTTGCTGTTTGTGTGTGCAAAATTCAATTGAACAGTTTATTACAATAGGGCTGCTGATGCTGGTTAAGGAAATGAGACATGCCAATAATGTATAGTCGTAGGAGGACATGCAAATTGAAATGTTCACTCTAACGATGGAATTCAAGGAGAATGGAAACATTTATTCTTCTACTATATAAGAGGCCCATTTAAATTAGAAATTTTTGTCCTAATTTTATGTGTTCATTTATATAGTATATAAGGCCAAAATTAGCCCAGAGCCCGAGTTTTTCTACATTCTTAGGACCGATTCTGGGGCCCCGGAAAATGGTCGGTTTTTATTGAATAGGAAATACTTAAAATTTAATTATCAACTTTGAGCTAGGCTTTTTTGGGGTTGTGTAAAGTGTGACATGAACAAGCTGGCAGTTCATTTGCATATCGCGCTCTGTTAAGCTGAGCTACTTTGTTTACGCGACCTCTCCCACCCAGTCTCCTCCTGTCACTGTCAATATCTTGCGGCGAAATTTTTGGATTCTCTATCAAAATGAATGGGAACGATGACTAGATGGATGGATAAGAGCCAAGAGTAGCGCAGCAGCCGCAGCAACAGTCTGTGTTTCTATGGCTTTAAAATGTATGTTTGCTTTACGTTTATATTATACTTATAAATTACGTCGTCGCCAATGATGATGATGAAGAGACAGAAAAAATAATCTGTCATCATTATTCAATCTATTCGTCTCTAAACTCTACCATTACTCTTATCTTTATTAAAATTAATGGAAAAATAATACAAAACCCGCCAAAAGAAAAGAGGCAACAGAAGCGGCGCATTTGAACGGACTTTCATTTATCCTGTGCACATTTATTTACATATCGGCCATTTTAAAGGCTGCTGAGGGTTTCAGACCCAGAACCCAAGCCAAAATCCAGCCAACCAGCAAACCGTCCACCCCCATTCATCCACTTTTGGGTTTTGTGCTTGCTTGTGTATATAAGGGATTGATTATGAGAAGGCTGTTTTGTCGTCGTCCTTTTTTTTTATTTTGGGAGGAAATCAGAAGCATCAAGGCTGAAGCGGAGAGGGACACAGAGATCCACCGGGCTGAACCACGCTGATAAGGATTTATTTGTCACTCATTTTAAAATTGGCATGAAAAAGGGGGAATTTCGATCTGATAAATGCTTTACGAAGCTATGCGATAAGGAATTGGAAGCAAATTCAATACAAAAAAAAGAAAAGAAAAATGATATTTGCAACAAACAAAACGTCTACTTCACAAATTCAATATATTGTTGTTTTTCTAATGTATTCTTTTCGGTGATCGATTGTAAATTTGAAACTGTTGAAATATGGAATGTCAAAATAAATTGAAATTATGCTATAAAAATGAAAATAACTTTTTTGGGTAGCGCTCTCTCGCACTCACTGATAAGAGGAAGGATGAGTGGAAGTGTGCATCGTCGATTTCTCCCCCGAGACAACCTTCTCCACAACATCCGGTTATTGGTTGGTCCAACAACAATAACTTAATTCACGCTCCACTAAATATGATAATACACAATTATATGATTTGATGTGTTCGTTCCGTTTCAGTAAATTTATTGCGAAAGCTTGCCCAAGTACTATTATTTATATTTATACACTCTCTCTCTTTATTTCCCTGGCCCAACCCCAGCAAAATGTATATAATTGCAAAATTTTATTGTATACCCGATGAGGAATATTGTTAAAGTGGCTATCAAAGTCCAATAATCAATGGACGTGACCCATAAATTGTGAAATTTCGAACACGACCCTTTTTTGTAATAGCCATAAAATTGTCCAAATTTTTTATATACCTGAACGTTTTAATTTTCTTGATATCGGTCGGTATGTTAAAAGCAGTGATTTCTAAACTTTGGGCTAAAACGTGTTCTATATTGTAGCTGTTCTTTTTTATGTTGTAGAGGGGTCGTTTTAAAAACCGACCATTATCCACATACACGCATATAGAGAGACTGACTATGAAATCATGAGATAAGTGCAAATACGTGTTAAATATTCATGCGAAACCGAAATTGGTTATTTTATTATATTCCCCCGGGAGTATTGAATATCAATCACCAGTCGATGTTGCCTTCCCGAGCCAAAACTGTCTTTCTGCCTCCTGCCTACAAAATACCAATTCCTATCCCTTGACAACATGATGCGTC
Organism: Clogmia albipunctata; assembly: GCA_001014945.1. Classification (NCBI taxonomy): domain Eukaryota; kingdom Metazoa; phylum Arthropoda; class Insecta; order Diptera; family Psychodidae; genus Clogmia; species Clogmia albipunctata. The sequence continues at coordinate 12,465 of JXOV01022222.1, forward strand.
CTCTCCGTATCTCGACAAACATGAACTTTAAGTGTGGAATAACTAGAGACGATATATGGGCTAAATGGTTGGACAGTGGTAAGGGTAAGGAAGGGAAGAGGAGAGAAGAGGCAGGATGATAAAATTAAGAACCGAAAACATTTATTATTCTTTTAGTTGTTTCACCATTTTCCAACCTCGGCTCATCCCCCTTATCATCACTCACTTGAACTGTGGATGCGACAATGTCCTCTTTTTGTTTTTTTTACAGTGTTTTTGTTATTGTGCGATATCCCCACTTATATTGTTCTCGGTTATTTTGTTTTTCAGTCCAAAGTTTTTCAATTTAAATATTTACACCAATGTGAGATTGATTTCTTTAGCAAATAATTTGCACATTTTAAATGTTGTGCGGGTGTACGGACCCTTTTTGATATTGGGATTGTTTTGCTTTAACTTTTCCGGTACTACATTTATGTGTAAATATACATATTTCATGCGATAAGGTCAGAAAGTGTTTAATTTGAACCTTGAGGAGATGCTCAAATTTGCGGATAACCTTTTCGGTGTTTTCATTTAACGTTTTTGTTGTTTGTAGTATTTTTTGGGGGCATTCGCAAAACACGAGTGTATATGTAAATTAGATCGAAGTGGGCTTCTAATCGGATCCGATAAGCCCAATTTCCCCTTTTATATTTCAAGAAGGGTGGCTTAATGGACTGGAAACAAGTTCCCATACTAATAATAATGAACAAGTCAAGATTTATTCAAATTGGCAATAATTTATAAACAGTTTTCCGTTTAATTTGTTGTCTTTATATAAACTGGGTACATATAATGGGAATGTATTGTATTAGGAATTAGCCCCCTACTACACCCATCTGTTGAGTTATCCAGGATTTATTTCTCATCCCCGAGAGCTTAGCCGTCATGCATATGTGCGCGCCTTCATCAATAAAGGATATATTTATTGTGCCAATGTCAAAAGCACACAAAATCCACCTTACACCGACATTTTTATTCACCGAGGCTATTTTACGGGTAATAAACATGTATATCGTGTTATCAATAATAGAATTACGAAATAAATAAAATTTAGCAATAAATGCCCGCCCCATTTCGTTTCTATGAAACATCACTCTTTACATCGACGACTCTCGCTATTGGGAAAAAGGCGAGGGGCATTTATTCTGAAAGTGAAAGAAATATTTATAAAAATAAAAGAAATAACAATGAAGACAGTTAATAACGAGTTTTGCGCTATGTATGGTTTTGATGTTGCCTTTTATATCTTTTATCGCAATATACTGTATTAACAGTATTATTGAATTATACCAGTATATGATATATTGATCAAGTTTAGTAAATTACACATAGGACTAGTTTATTCATATTACGAGTATGACACAAATTTATCAATTTTTTTACAAAAACAATAACATATTTAGTGCTCTTAATATGATATCTTACTTAAAGTTTCCGAACAAAACTTCTACTCGTACTAGATACATTTTTTTCGATTCATCCTTTAGATAACCGTTCCTTGATAATTTTTATTGGAAGCATTTGTGACGAATATATGTGTTTGCAATTCCTTTTTTATAGCTTTGGTAGCTCCAAAGTGTATTTTTACGGATCGAACTTTTATTGGTACGGTCGTTCAGGTCGTACATATTTTTCCTATTTAGCCTTTAGGCTGTTTTTTGGGGAGTACTTTGGACTGTAAATGGGAGTCAATCAGAGAAACGTTGATGACTATAATGATTATTCTGCTTAAATTGAGAAAACGGATGAATCTGTTCAACCGTCTAACCATCAATCACGACCAGCAATCGTAAATTGGGTAGAGATAATCATCAGTCATTTGGGGAGTGGGTTTAAAGTTTCTGGCAGAGTCATCGTGTCTGGCGGGTCGGACGGGGGGCTTGAATTTGCCACTTTATATGAGCATATCCATTTATTGTGGAGAATTGCACTTGTATTGCTCTTTTTCTACATTTATGATTGTGAATAGAGACGACTACTCTTACTGAATATTGATAATCCTCATCTAGTCTGTCATAGTTAACTCCCACGTGGTGCTCGGGCTGACATGCGGCATCGTCATTCATTGACATAGTTGAGGGTAAAGTGTGTGGGACGAGTGATCTCCTCTTTCAACATGTCATAAAATTAAACAAATGATCCTTGTTCTATTGCAAATAAATGGTGATGGTGATAGTTGGTTGTTGTTCCCTTGTGGAGTTCCATTCTAAGTAGTCAAAGTTCGTGCATGAATCAGTCTATTTGGTTTTATTATGTGTGTTTTTCCTCTTGCATTTTGCAACACCCATAGTTATGGCGCGTCTGTCTAGATTGTAGGCATTGTTACTCCTATTATGCGTATTATTACAATATTGCTATTGACGGAGCATACACACAGCATGGGAACTTTATTCATGGTGAAGAATACATGAACTGACTTTTCTGCTATTTTGCATACGTCGGCGACATAGATATATTCATTTAGTGAGGTTTTCTCCTCTTTTGAGTCCGGCTGCTCGGTCTTTTCATTTGTGAAATACCTTGGGTATCATTATTTATCAGATTTGTTTGTTCATTATGTAAATATGTGTGTTTGGCTGCTGAATTCAGCCTTGTACACTTTTGGCGAATGTTTATTTTGCGATATGTTACATGTTGAAGGTGTTCTTGGAATTGCTACCTGGTCCAATTATTTATTTATTCCGGCATGGCAAGACGAAGGATCGCACAAACTTGGGGCGAAAATACGGGAAAAGATGGGCCTTTATTCATTTGGGCGCGCGGTAGAAAGCAATTTGCCCTTGAGCAGTCATAAAGGAAGTCGGAAGGGAATGATGATATTTGCCGAAGAAAGAGTAGAAAATTAGCCAAATACCATTGTCATCCATTTGTCGAGTACTTTAACGTTAATAGTTAATTATGGCTCAGCCATTTGCTGAACACTTTTATCTTAATTGTGTAATTTTTCGCAATGGGAACCAGCTGCCTTTTACTCTTCAGCGCCAACAATTTTGTAATATTGTCAAACAATTAAATGCAAATAACTTTTTTTTATTATTAGGCATTCCATTTCGCGTTGTTTAACTTAGTTTGATGGTTTAGTATGAAATTAATTGCGTCCTTGTTTAGAGAGACGGCAACTCAGAAAGGGGTTTTAGATGCTTTGATGCTAAATTCATATTTGGTATACGTTCAGTTATATTCACGCGCTAAACAAATATTGTGTGTAATAAATGTGGTGAATTTCTTGATGGCAATAAGACATCTGTGTTTTGCTGGTGTTGTTTTCTTTCCGCATTTTTATGAAAATAAAATACGAGAGCTTGCATAATAATATGACTCTTCTTGTGTTCCTTATCACAAACATTTCCTACATAGAAAATCATGTTTGTTGCCATAAAGTAGAAATTGTGTGCGTACATACAAGTACTATATATAGGAATATATATATCGGGTAATGTTTTTCTGGGTTTCGAAATTCTATTCGAGTCAGAGAATTGTATTGGGAATATTTTGTTTAAAGCAGGGGCCCGAAGAAACAGGTAGTAACTCTATATAGTATGCTTTGTTGTGCATCCCGATGGGAGAACGGTATTTTCTTAATTTTCTTGTTTCCTTACTTTTTAATTTGTCAACATTTTGACGATAATATAGTCCAAAGAGGATACGGAATAAAAGCTCAAAGGGAATGTCTGGACCAAATGGTGCCAATCACAATTTGCTCTTGTGTCCCAAAAATGTGTCACCTCAACGATTTTCTCTGTCTACTTCCATTCAATTAGGCTTCAACCTAATGCGGGATACAATTTGGACGCCATTCACGTAGTAATTATTGATCAGAAAGGCATAATTTGCTCTAGTCATTAGTCTGTGCTTGTCCATGTGTGTTTGTGTGGGACCGAGTCTTATCTAAGTTGGTCAAATCGCTTTATTGTTGCCAAAACGAGGAATCTTAATGATTTCCCTTTCGTCTATATAATGTAGTCTGGGAACCGCTTAATGGGCGACCGTAAATTTCATACCGCCCAATTTTTGTCGGGCTCTCCCGTCCTACCATCTGGCCACTGGTCTGGCCCCCTCATCGGATTTTGCACCCCTTAATAACCCAGTTCTGACGCAGAGTGCTTCGTTATTTTGGCTAATGGGGCAGTTAATAAATCGAATACTCCCTTTTTCGAGTTACAAGAATCCAGTTTGGCCATAAAAGTTATATATAAGCAAGCATACACACCTCTAATCATCGATCTATACCAAAGGGATAAATAAAATTATAAAAAATATAATTTTTATGTTGCCGACGTTAATGTCCATTTATGCATTTAACGATTTTATGTGGAACTCTGGAAATTTTACTAGTCGCAAAGTGTAACATAACAAATGCATGAAAATATAGTTAATAGCTGTTAATATTTTATTTGCCATTATTACAACGACGGTTAAATGTTCACATCAAATGTGAATGAATGGCAAAGTGCAGAGAAAAAAAAATACGGAGAAGACGAGAAAAGCCCATATTTCCAAAAAGCCAAAGATCCTCCTGAAAAGCCCTAACCATCAAATGCTATTGCTGCTGGGTGGTAGTCTCTTGCCAATCTCCTCCACACCCCTCCGAATTGAGAACAGTGCTGTACTGAAGGAGAGACACGAGTCTGTGAAAAGGACGAAAACCGTTAGGGGGTGTTCTTTTAACTGACGGGCACTCAATTAAGTGGGTTTTATGGATAGTACTATTGAAACGATAAATCCCCGATTTTAAAGGTGAACAGCACTGCAGCTCAGCATCATAGCACTTGACTATAAAAAGAAATTACCTTTTGTAAAGTATCCTCAGAAGTGCCCCCTTAACGATAACTAGAAAAACAACATCGACGACAACACTGACGACAATAACAAAAAAAAGTTCACCTTAAAGTTAGAGAATGGAATTTAGTAGAAAATTCATAGACCTGAGGTTATTTTATTAAATACAGGGTGGTGGGGTGCTTAAAAATTTATATTTTTTCAGAAATTATTCAAAAGTTATTACTTATTTCTACACCCAAATGGATTGTCAATGTTGAATTGAATAGATATGGTTTGTACTGAATGTTTTCCAAAGTTTGTAAAATTTAATCAAATTAAGTCACTAAACTATATTTTATAATAAGATTCTTATATTAATTTTGGTTTATTTTTTTGGTAAATTGCAAATAATTTTTTATTTGACAAGAAACGATTTACTTGTCATTGAGTTTATGTCAAATCATATTAGAAATTACTTCCTATGTAACGAGTATCACATTCATGTTATCGCATTAATTCAATGTACTTTTAATTGTCGCACCCTGTTTATTCTGTTTACCGCGCTCCGCTGCCTTTATATTATTAATACCTCGAGTGGAAGCTCAGCAGTAAAAGAGATTAATTAGACTGGGCGATTTCTAATAAACAAAATTGTTTATTCTATTGAATTAGAATTGCAAAAGAGGATTTACACTGTGTGCCATCAGTGGCCAGCAAATGGGGCAGAAATGGTGTGAAAAATCCTGTTGTCGCCTTTTTCCTCTTTTATACTGTATTTACTCTGTACCTATATATATTTTGGTTAATAAATGCCGGGATTTGGCGGCTTTCGATTCTAGCACGTTGTTGGATGTTGTTGTTGTACATGATTAATTGATTCTCTGATTGAGAATGGGAGGAAAATTTGAAATCAGTTTGGTAATTATTTTTGCAACTTTTAATTGAAAGCTAATATTTGGGTGGAAATTAATTGGGAAACTTGTAAAAATTAATCATACATCAAAATATATTATGATACACCCTCTCCTCTGTCGATATTGTCAATTAAGTGTATAGAAAAAGAGTGCGAAAATGATAAATATAGATTTTCGGCTAGAAGAGAAAGTTTCAACTTTTGCTTTCGCCAGCAGAATAGTATTCTTCGTTCATTCAATAATTGTGGTTTCAAGTTACGACGACTCTGTGTCTTTATCGTTCCTTGCTGCTTCCATTCAACCCTGAACTTTTCCCAGCCGGTCGTCGCCTTCACAGTATCTCTGCTTTTGCTCCAGGTTTTGGTGTTGAGTTCACTACTACTTGTGTCTTATAATGTTCAATTAATTAATTATCGCTCAGAACACAGAGAAACGGGACGAGAGAAAATGGGCGAGAAAATATAATTAGAATCATCACCAAGAATGCCTCTGTTACACCGGACTGAAGAAGGGGTTGTTATTTTTGCTGAAAATGAGAATCTCCCCGGCCAACAGAAAAAGTATACAGAAACTTTTCCGCAAGCCTCCACACATCCTTTTATATGTATATATGCACATTTTACCGAAAAACATACAATATTCATTAATTTCATATTCCGGTCTGTGCGTTAATTATTTAATTTCATACAACTTTTATTTGTTTTCTCATTGAATACTCCCCACAAATGGCCGCCAGCCACACAACCTTTAGTTAGTCGGAGCACACATAGGACTAGAAAGAGAGAGAGAAAGAGTAAGAGCGTGGAGAAAGTGAGACCAGACACATTAAGACGGATGGTGATTGAATTGCCATTATAATGACATATGCGGAAATTGGGGTAACGACTTTAGGCTTTCATACAAAGTGCCTCCAGACCTCCACTTTTTTACTTCATTTATAGAATTTAATTGCATTTCTGGGACACAAGAAGAAACTGTATTAAATACAAAAGCGACTTAATTAATACTTGATCTGACATTTAATTTTTCTAAATGTCAAAACGTAAATCGCCTGGATTTAAGGAGAATTTCACCTCTGGAAAATTCGTTTATTGCCCTGTCATTCAGTTGACCAACTATTAAGTCGACAAAGGCGGTGTTTATTCCCATCAGGCATAGGAATTGAGAAAAAGTTTAGGACGAATGGGCAATTCTGTTTTGTCATGGTTCGGTCGCCTGTCTCTTCCATTCCAATAAAATATTTGAACAGTCCAGACCGAATAATTATTTACTTTTTTCTCTGTGTGTTATTTAATCTACAACGAATACTATCGTCCTTAAAATCTGTACTAAGCTTTGTCGGCAAACTTAAATTGCTTGCAAAATATTTTTTCTACGTTTTGTTTTCAAGCTTACGAAATATATTTACATTAGTTTTTCAGTAAACTAATTGAAATACATTTATATATAAAAATAATATTTCTGTTTTGTTTTTTATTTAATTTATAAGTTCTGATTGTTTTATTCTCAATATTACAAATTTTTAAATTGCTTCAATTTTTAATACAATATAATTATAATTAACTATTTAAATTAAAATACCAAATGAAAAGAGTTTTATAAACAATAAAAAAGTATCCACTATCCAGTTCTGGGACCACCTTAATCAAAAAATTATTTTTCCCAATTTTGATATAAAAAGTAAAACTTTTCTAAATGGAACATAATAATCATCACGGCTTGAAAAACAGAATGGAACAGGCATGAAAAAAGTATTATAGAAATGAAAAGATACAACTCCATTCACAAACATAACTTATTATTCGACTTCTTCTTCTTATTCTAGTCTAAAGAATGAAACATCAAAATGTTTCATTAAATATTAGTCACGATATAAATTGATAATTTCAATTTCACAACACAAAACAATTTCATTTAGGGTAGTTTCTGTAAATTATTGACAGAAGTCATTCAAAGTTATATTTCAATGTTTCCCATATAAATATTTAATTAGTTTTTGTGCTATTTTACAANGAAAACTGGAAAAAAAGCATTCATTTCTCGACGTTTAATTCAGTTTTCTCGAAGGAAGCTATTCGCGTCGTCGACTTCGTCTCCTAGCGGAAACAGCCTTCCTTCTTGAAAACCAAAACTTAAACCGTCTTGAAACGAAAATGACTATTTTGCTTTCTTTTCTTTCATATGAAGTTTTTATCAGTAAATAGTTTAAACACTTGATTAGCAAAAGATTAGTCTATCCATCTAGATATATGTATATTTAAATATACTTACGGTAAAATAATTTCACCAAAAGAACGTTATCTTTTGAGTCGCCGATTTTCTCGATCACCTCACGCGCATTTTAGCGCGATGAAGAAATACAAGAGGTTTTCTAAGCACATTCCCAGACGAATGAAATTAGACGCTGTAAATACTGTTATCGGAGATGCGTTCGTCACAATGTATTCTTTTCAAATGAGAGTCCTAAATTAGATTTTGCGTTCAGATCAAAATCGGAACCCGGTTAAATCGTCATCATTCAGAAGATAAAGAATAATATCCTAAATAGGGCTAAAATTTATATCTCATAAATAGAATTTTCCGTGCTTTGGGTCATATTTTCATTTTTATATTGTCTTGTATTAACCGCATTTTTATGACCAAATTAATATTTTTAATGAAATTAATTATGATTTATTCCCCGAACCGCAATTATTTTAACAGATGAAATTTTATTTTTGTACATAAAAAATTTAAGTGGTGTTTTGTCTTGAAAAAGCAAATTAAATTTATAATAACATTGCACACTTACTTTTACACGGCCCTGAAACAGAAGTGACTTTTCATGTTATTTGCAAACCGAAATTTCGCATATGTCAATTTTGCTTACTGCTTTTTATTATTCCGAAGCCAAGAGCAGGAGGATGATGATGGAATAAATAACAAATTAAATCAAATTCCGACAAACAATTTAAAAACGAATTTGTAAGAATGTGTTTATGTGAATTGTATACCGGTGTAATATGCATATTTAATTGTACATATTACATAATATAACGTTCAAAATCAAATAGATATAGAATTGGGGTGCCGTTTTATCCCTGCCACTTTACTGTTTGCGACTGATGATGAAGATGATAAGTGAAAAAGTTTTGTTCGAAATTGTAGACAAATTTGGAGTCGTCTCTTTGATTTTGTTTTCATTCAATTTGAATTTCCTGGAATTTGGAAACGAAAATTGATCTTAAAACAAAAGTTTAGACATCCAAATTGCGGTGTAAGCTCCGAAATGTTATTGTTTTCTGTCTACCGTGCCAGTATGTTTTGGTGAGGCTGTGGAGACAGCGACTAGGCTGCTGATGAAGAAGACACGACATGAAATTCGTCATGTGCAATTTTTTCATATACTCAAATACTTTATCCAAAATATGATTGATATAATGTATTTTTTGCTTGTTTTTATCCTTCCCTCGTCAAATTCTGATTAAGTTTGGATGTGTGCTCATCTTTCGCGAATTCTTATAAAGCCGCCTGAAAGTACTTTTATAGCGCCATTGGAGCAATGATAAAAATGAATGCTGCAAACAGCCATATTGCGGATAATAAACCTTGTCACTGGGAAAAAATTTGCGAGGTGTTGTTGTCACGCAGCAGCGTTGATGTGCATTTTCTCTCCTTCTAAATTTTTCACTACGCTATTCAAGAGCCAAACTTTATGTGCTCCATCTTTTTTATTTAAAGCATATATCTCTTTTTTTTATAATTTCATTCACGCATTATCTCATTATACAGTCATATTCATATTTCTTTAATGCTTCTCCCTGTTATGGTCTGCCAAACGGATGATGTGAGATGAGGAAAAGAGGCGGTCGGTGGGCGGTGGTATTCCCGTGTTTCCATGTTGCATGTGTATCTGCGCGTATTATACAAAGCGCTCCGAATTATAATTTGCTTGTTATAATTTTTATGTTTTGTTGTTGTTATTTTCCTGTTCTGCCTCTTGTATTATTGTTTGGTTTACAAAAGACGTATTAGTGTTGGTTGTGTATGATGAATAAGTGCTGTGCTTAATGGAGGAGGCCAAACCCCTAGCAGCAGCAGCAGTAGCATCATCAGATCCAGAAAAAAGTAACACAGAGAATGGAGAAATTTGATATTTAATCTTGTGAAGCAACGCAAAAAAAAACAGTATATTCCCTAAATTTACAATGTTTCATTAAATAGCCTATTCTGTGTCTGTGTGTATGCGTTTTTATTGCAACTGGTGCTTCTGTGTGGGTAATTCACATTTAATAATTCATATTTTTCGTAATTAAATTTAATTGAAATTTATTTCGTTGCTTATTCAAATGCTAATTATTATGGATTTCATAACTTTTCCTTTGAGAGGAATAAGGGCTGCCTGGAATGACTGAATAAATGGAACGGAATGGGGAGGGGAGGGTTGTTAATTGGGAATTGTTTAATAATAAATTCCATGTTTCATCATAAATTGAGGTTTTATTGTAGTCAATATCGTAAAGTCTTGGAATTATTGCTGGGCATTTGCTACAATTGCTCAATTGAATTATGTGTGAAATTGTTTTAGGGTTTTGCTTGGATAAGGAAAGTTCTCACACATAAAACACACAATGTAACTACATATTTAATGCTCGAATAAGAATTTCTTATGATAGAGACATTTTCTTAGAAATGCGTAGATTTTACTTGTTAAATAAAATCAATTTATTTTTTAATACAGATCCTATGTTTTTTTTATAAAATTAATTATTTTAATTGGAAAATATCTTATTTCACAGTTTATTTGGCAATTTTATCTATGAGATGTAAAATCCAAAAGATGAGTGGTAAACAATGACGCAATAAATCGATATCATCGATTAGTGGACAAATTCAAATTGGATTTCAAGTCCATCCATCCGGCTCTCTATTCCGTTCAATGGGGGGGATATTCCGCTTTTTTAATTTACTCTCAATTCGATGATTTATTGTCGGACGATGATAACACGAAAGTCGAGATTTATGCTACCTCTACCGCCATATATTAATACATATATTTAAGCACATTGGTCCGAAAGTACACATCTCGAAGCGAATATAGCTGAATGACACAAAATATAAATCCCGGATATAAATGGAAACTACTCTACTTGCGAATGAAATAGAAATCCCCCGGACTTAACTAAATGTCACACAAAATGTTTGTTGTGGTGTGAGTTGGGCCTTTGGGGGGTTTGCTTTTTCTACAATGGTCGTGATGGTGGAATGGGGGGTGGGGGAGAGGAAGGGGATGAAATGGAGGCGTTTGGTTTATAGAGGTACTGAAATTTCTCTTTTATCGGCTAACCAGTAACCAGCGGATTTGCGGCGCAATGTAACTCAATACGTCTTTTCTTTGGTCCTTGGAGGAATCGTCTTAGGCTGTGTCGCGCCACAGCTGCCTGGATCAGATTCTCGGTCGATATTCAATAATCGGCTAGGGCCACAAATATTAGGGAAAGCGAAATATGCGATTGTCACATTCGGTTATCTCCGCCATAAGGAATTTATTTAAATAGGGTTGTATATTTCTGTACATATTAGTGTATTCCATGCGAAGGGAAAAAGCACGAGGTCGTCTGTTTCAAATCCATAAATTCCACATCTACACTAGGGATCCGAAAGCCTTTCATTTCTATGGTTTTGATATGAATTTCATTTATAAGTACACGACTATATTTATATAGGAATTTATGTACAGAGAGAGAGAGTAAATTCCAAGTAGTACTTGTATATGGAAAAATTATGAGTTTGGTTTCCGAGTCGAACCGCAAACTGTTGCAGAAGGAGCTCTATACCACTGGTGAATACTCACTCCTATCGGTCACTAGTGGCCGACTAACCAATTAGGATAGATAGGCTACTGTTCAACCACAAACATAGAACAACCATAGTCGTATATTTCCGACTATCAAATTTCCGTAAAAATTCGATTAAACTTGAGTCAAAAGCAAAGACGTAGAATCTTTCTCATTCCATTCACGGAACACCCCTCGTCATACAAATGGGGCAGGGCAAGGCGACAACAAAGTGGATTAGGGGACAGAAGGGCTCTCAATAATTTCGTGCCCCCTCTGATAATGTCACTTGGGAGTCGGTTGTACACTTGTTTTGCACAATCTTAAGATTTATATAAATGAATTTAATATACAAAAAAGTGTATTTCACAAGAAAAGAGCCAGCAGATAATCACCAAAATTTTACTATCTGCCACAATCAGACCACTTAATGAGACTTTGAGTCCAGAAAACGTGCAAAACATAAATAAATTTGCAAGTTCTTACATTTAAATCCGTGTTTTCATTACTGAGGCTTTCAGTTTGATGATTATTTCTCTAACCGAAACCAATTACAGTGTTGAGTAAAGAAAAGGGAATAAGCAGTGAAATCGCGGTGTGACATGTCAAATTATTGCGAAACGTACCACCACCATTCGAGAGGCTGACTAACTCCCAGGAGCACCAAAATTCGTGATGAGAATCATTATGCGATTTGGTCGATACAATTGATTTAAATTCAGAGGGCTACATAGAAATTATTCAAATTATGTGGATTTACCAAAAATTAATAACGAAATTACGGACGCCGGAATTGGTGCGTTTTACTCAATTTAAATAAGGGAAAATTTTGATATTTTTAGGTTTTAGCTTCCCTTTTATCTTTGATTTACATTCAATGAAATAACAGAAAAGTTCGGAGAAAGCAAATAACATTGCGATTTAAACTTAAATCATGTACTAATAATTGGTGAATTGAACTTTTGAAGTGGGGACGGCTGGTGCTGACAGTGCCATTAACACATTTATTTTATATTTTCGTTTCATCATACAAATAGCAAGTGATATTTCATGTAATAATGAACAAACAGCATTAGAAGAAAGTAGACATGAATGCGACTAATAAGAAATAATTACTTTGTTTTGCAATTAAAGATAAAAACAATTCTGAGAAATAGAAATGTTGAAAAAGTATTAATATAGAAGTTAAAAGTAAAATTAAATAAAAAAGAGAAAAATTGAAGTTATTATTTGTTTTCATAAGTATGATTGAATATCATTTTTTCAATTATTTTCAATTCTGAACTTTATTATTATTTTTAGGATAATGGTACTTGAACAATTCTCTTTTTGTTGAAAAATTGGAAAAATAAATTACAACCACTAAGGGCTATTCAAAATCGATTTAATATATTATTAATAATGATCCTAATTTATGGAGCCAATAACGACAACCATGAAATATTGTAATTTGCGAAATGGCTGGTGATTTCAATTCAATAGTCTCATAATGGGGTTTGGAAAGTGTCGACAAAATCAAAGCGCAAAGAGGCGTCCCTCCTCAAATTGAGGCACTTTAAGAGTAGTCTTTAAGTATTACATATACATGTGCCCGTATTTTCAACGAAAGGTGGGAGTTGGTAGAGCAAACTGCACGTTTGTTCCCTGATTCTTGCTTATCAGTAGTATATCGACAGTACAGATGAATATAGGCGTCGTAGTCCATTATACAATTTTTCGTTTTCACTCGATATGAATTTTTTACGCCATTTACATTTCCCTAGAAATAAGCATTAATTGCACCCGACGGGTATAGGATTAAGCGCACGATAATGGCAATTCAGGGATTGAGACCATTCTATTATTTATGTATGTATAATGTAGAATATATGGCAAATAAAATTTTACTATACTTACATGTATAGATTTTTATAACCGTAATATCCTTAAAAGCTCTGATCACAAAGTTGTAAGTATTATGCAGCCAAAATCTCAATTTTAATTTTTCCAACGAATCTCCCTCTTTATTGAAGTGTATCATAAATTATGGCCATATTAGATTAGCCATATTAATGGCTCAAAATCTTCAAGAACTTTAGCATATAATCGAAAGTGGTTGCTAAAAGCTCATTTTGAAATTAGTCTTTTTAACTGGAAATTTATTGGCCCCATTTCTTTTACTATTTTAAATCAAACATATAGCTTTTACTGGCGTTACATTGGAGAAAGTTTTGCTATAAATCACACCGTCTTTTCAATTTAATTGGAGAATTTATTGTTTCAATTTCACAGAAGAAGACGCAATAAAATCATTGCATTGTTGCAAAATTTATTGGAAAGTGCATTTTACTTTATATACACATGTTGCATATTTTATTAGTTGGTAGTACCGATTTAAGCTCATAATAGCCAGCAATGCAAAATTGAAGATTTGCTCTTTATATATAAAACCATTGCATTGGTTTTAGCTATTTCTGTACTCGAGTATATTTATATATAGATTGGTCAATGTGGGCAAATCGTTCTTTATGGACCTGGATTCAATGGGAAATGTACAATTTCAATTAAACGAAAATTTGTTTTGTTTGCAAAAATTGTCTGTACATTAAATGTTATTTAAAATCACTGACCATTTTCCCCTTTTCTCTGTTTCATTGCAGGTATGTATACCGAAAAACACCTACGTAAATAAACTTGAATGAAATGAGGCCATCTGGTGAAACGGTAGGAGGGTGTGAGAAAGAGAACATAGCGGAGGCCCGTAGCAGGACATCAATGAGTCCGGTCAACATCCGGTGAACGGCGCTGCCCATGTTTATAATTAAAGAGATCGAGCTGTGATTTTCCCGTTTCAGTGGGCACATTTCAGGTAACACAAACGTGTTACCATTTCCACAATTTTTCACGACAACACCTACACAGTCCCCATGAGGCCTAATGTAAAAGGACTGGTTAACCTCGCCCTCCTTTTAGGCCCCCACATAGTACGACGAGAAGCCTGTGTGACAAGATGAGGAGATGAGGGGTGAATTTCAATCCAATTCCGACACGGCAGGAATCTTTTGTTTGTCCTGGATTTTATCGTTATTTTTTCTTCTACTCTTCTTTTTCTTTGTACAATGCCTGACTATAATTTTTCGGTGAAATATTTTCCCATCAAATTAAGTCGTCATCCTTTCCCCGAGGGGTATTACTTATGTCGGCAGATGGTGACGCCAAATTACAAAATTACCCGGTGAAAAAAGGTGATCCTTTTCGTCATCGAATAAGAAAGAGAGAGAGGTTTTCGGTTGATTCGCAACCCTTTTCACTAATGTGGGTGCTTCTTTGTTGTCATTCATTTAACCAATCAAAACCTTATCAAAACCCCGAAGAACAGGGCATTTCGTCCTAAATATAACAACATTGGACTCTGTACTGGAAAAAGGAAAGAAAAAAGTAAGAGTAAATATTTAATAGCGTTCTCATTAAAAATTAATTCACTTTTTCGTCGGATGCGTTGCCAAAGTTTGCAGCAAATAGCTGTCTATGGGGGATTAAGGGTACGGTACACGGGCAATCCTCAATGCGTGTATTTTTTGGCGTTTCGAATTTTCCTCGTACATAAAAACATTTTGTATAAAATATAATGCAACCACCGCAAAATGGCAAAATACGTCTGTATGTATACACTTGTGCCATGTGGGAAGTATGTACGTTATACAGCTTTGCCAAATCGCTTTATAATGCCTCGTGTATGTATTTATGCTTTAGAAAATCTCAGCTTGTAACTTGGGGATAGAGTCTATCAAAAAGAATATTCATGAAACACGATTGCAAAATCTGAAATCCTACGTTCATAACACTATTCCATGTTTGTGTTTACTTGCTTTTACCGAGTGTGTGACTATCGAAGTGGAGATTTAGCTATATAAAGAATATATCTAACATTATTAAAAATTAGTAGAATATTGTTGTTGGATTAGTAAATTAAAATCATAAAACTAAAGAGCTTTTACTAAAAGAGAAATTTTCACATTTCTTAACGAATTGAAAATTAATTTCAATTATCTATTCAATGGAAATATGTATATATCATTTATTAAGTACATTGACTCCGAGATCAATTTAAATCATCTTTTACGAAAACTTTAAACTTTACAAATCCAGTATTAATCTGGTTAAATTTAAATTTGTTGGCTTGTTATTCGCCCACCACCCCTTAAAAATACAAACATTTAAATCTCTGTACTTTTGGAATCGAATAAATTTAAACGTCTACAAAGTTACCCTTGTTAAAGAACATTTACATTTTGTACCATCGATGACCCATTTGAAGTTAGATAACAGGAGATAATTTCAATGTATTTGTAAATACTCGTAATCAATTGGGTAATTACCGATCAGACGAACATTTTCTCCCTATCTCTCTAAATACCATTTACTTTTTATTCCGCGAATTTGGCGCAGATTTATTAATGTCTCGCTGTATTTGCAGGATTTGTTTGACGTTCACGGCCAGAGGGCAGAATCGCAAGAAAATTGATTGATTTAATGTTTACACATTTTAATTAATGGGCCAAATCTGACTAATTATATCCGACATTTTCCCCCCTTAATTCGATTTTCCAACGGCAACGATTTCTTTATTTAGTGTACTTATTAATGGTATATCCGGATCTATCGTTAGGCGTTTATTTTTTTTGTTTCTATTTTACCGCTTCGGCAAAGAAGCCAATTGTGTACGTATAATGATACCTAAAACCTATTCGGACCATAATCCCAGGAGATTGGTGAGAAAAATACTTATATCTATGTATGGGAAATTGGAATTGGCATGGGAATGGACAGGAGATGAAAAACAATGACATGGGTAAAAACAAACAGAATGCGGAAATGTAATTAGGTATATTTTAAGAACAACATTTGCTATTCCAAAGAAAAGCGTGTATTGGCATGAAATTTTAATCACCAAAATGGAATATTAATTTGTGAGTTTGCAGAAAAAGCAAAAGCGTTTGCTGTTTAGACAGATTATTTGTTCCAATGCTGCCAAAGCAGCATTAAAATTAATGTAATTGTAAAACACGTTTCAGGTATACATTGATTTTTAATTATTCCAATTAAGTATTTCATTATATTCTTTGTCTGTTCAACAAAAATGGGAACAATTCAGTTGAATAAATGGTAATGAAGATAGGTCTACAAGCGGTTTTTTGACAGAAACATGGTCGTACAGAAAATATTGTGTAAAACACTAATGTTAACTGTAAGACTGTGTATTTGTTGGGACCGTAATCAACCATCTGTGAAACTGAGAAAAAGACCAATTTCCGATTGAAAGCTCCGGTAAGTTGTTTTTATTATTATTATTGTTGGTGATTTTTTGTACCAGAATGCAATTATTTCCTGATTACGAGTCCGGTACAAAGTATATATTGGGGAGGGAAATAGCATGCTTCATTGACAATAGGAAACGTATGCTACAAAGTCTGTATACCTGGCACTTTGAAGTTCAGCCAGAGCAGTCTGACAATAAATTTATAGTTACATATGTACTTTCCGTTGTATTCTGTGAATGAAATTAGAAACCGCTTTCTAATTCTGTACCAAAGGGATTTGCTATTTCATTTGATCGATTCTAAAGAACTATAAGTGGATTTGATTCCATGTTTCCGAGAAATCAATAATTAATTTCTCTAGATTTATTTCATCTTCACAAATTTAAAAGCTTCTTACCCATTCGTTGTTCTAATCAATTGTTGTTCAATATACCTAATACCTATATTGATATATTAAAATTCGAAGAATGTTATTTTTATGATTATTAATGTTATATTTCAAATAAGAATTATTATATCATGAATAATAATTGGAGAGAGAATATGACACGAATTTTGGGAAATTGTTGGAATGTTCATTATAATTTTGGTCAGTTTTGCCAGGCGTTTTCCATTGGTATGAAAACTTTCTCCACCAACTTTGAAATGGAATGAATATTTCAGAAATATATTAAATTTCACATATTTCATATTATATGTTTGCCAATTTAAAATGGATTCCTGTAAAAGTAATTTCATTTGATACTTGAATAGAATTCCAATCATTTTTATATCAAAATTTATTTTGTGCAAATTGGCTCTGTAACGGTTTACTTTTCTGCACGGAGTGCTGAAATAATTCAAAATTTCCACGCAAATTGTCACCAATTCAATGAAATTACATATTGTTGTCAAACCATTTCGTTGTGAGTATTCTCATCTCACTCTAATAAATACATTGTGTCTTACTTGTACATATTATGTCTTACTTGTTCCACAATTTGAAAGAAACCGCTGCGAACGGTTTTTATTTTTAATTATAGATTAATTGGTATTTTTTTCAGAATTACACAAAATAGCGTTCAATATACATGTGAAATAGGTTACTACAGCACTCATTTACTTTTTTTTTCTCGTCAAAATACATGATTAATTCGTGCTATAATAACCTCTATTTCACCACTTGTATCGAAATATACTATTTTTAAATTATGAAAACGATTTTAATTGTATTTTTTAATTTAAAGTAAAAGTGATAAAACTTTATTATTTTACAAACAGTAACTAATATCAAATATCTGAACTTGAAGTAATGTTAAGTAATTTATTGCTTATTAATCATCTAATGACTGATAGTTTGAGTAATTGGAAAACCTAGATTCGCATCCATAANCTCTTTGATGAAAATTAGAAAAAAATATTTTATTTATTAAAAAAAATTATTTTAACTTAATTTTATTTATTTATTTTTTACATTATTTATTATTATAAAGTTTATACATACGATATGATTTAAAAAAAATTAGGTAAATTCCTTTACGAGATAATAATAGTAATCTAACTTGGAGAAGTGAAAGTAAAGTTCAATATGTAATACAGTTTTAATAGCTTTCTGTTGGCAAAAGTTTCACGGAGATAAAAAGCTTCCGCATTCCTTTTTACATGCGCCATCTATGGGTTTTATAAAACAAGGATCACGTTTGAGCTTTTGTGTCTTGGCTAAAGTTCTCCAAGTTGCTAACGTATTTTAATTTTATTGCCTCTGTATTAAAACTTGTAAAATAACGACTTTTTTAATATCCCAATAAAAGCTCGGTCAAAAAATTATTCCCCAGAACTGACCAATAATAATAAAATTGTAAAACAATAAGAAAAGCAAATTTCCCTTTTATTGTTTCTTTCTTTGGTTTATTGAAAAAGTTTTTGGATAACAATTTGGCTTTGTGAAGGAATAATTTGTTTGTGGTTATTAATAAATTATCAAATAAATGTAAAATTTTGTTAGTCACTTTTATCAAAATATTTCTTACTTAAAATTTTTCAAAGTCCCTTATAAATTCATAAAATATGGTATTGAGAAGATTGCAAAATACGAGAATGGGTATGAATAAAGTAATGGTTATTTATAGGCACATGGCCAAGGATGGAAATACATATTCCGGAGTCAACAAAAGGCCATTCCCTACTTATTATTAGAATGGAAAAGTGAAAATATGGAAATACATATGTGTGTGGTGTAATAAAATATGTATTTGTTTATATAATATTAGACCATATGTGACTTTCTTTGACATCTGAATAAGTTGATAAATTTATAATAATCGTTATCTTTTGTATTCATTTTTATGACTACTTTTTCTCTCTCTCACTCATCTCTTCGTGTTTTGAAAGGACGTATTTCTCTCGAGGGAAAATCTGATAATTTGTTTTGAAGGTATCCGACAAATTACTCCTTTCAAATTTTATTGGTAACATTGGTTTTGTCACATTCATTACTCAGCCAGATTAAAACCATTTGTCTTTGTAAATTTTAATGGGAATCCGAATTTTTTCTCACCCTCAAACGAAGAGGGATGTCACCGAGCGTGAGAATTGCCATGATTAGAGCCGAAGAGAGATTGCTTTCTCTTTTCTGGCCTGCCGTCTCGTTGCCACCAACGTGGAACAACATTACTATGCAAACAGTGCGAGGATTTCGTTGGAGCAGCATCATTCGTCGCTCCTGCTCCGAAAACAGATTTGTGTTTCGCTACTTTGTAAATTTACGAGATAACCAGAATTTAAGGATTAACTAGAGCACGAGAAAATGGACATTCGGTGCAATTTGTGCAATTAGTGAAATTTTAATTCGTTGTAAACAGTTCCGGAAATCTCATTTTACATTCTATATATCTCCTAGTCTTTTAAAGGGAATTAGTTTTGCAAATTCACCAAAAAACGACATCGTGAAAGAAAATGCAATTAAGTGGGAATGTATCTAACAGCAAAGGCAACAAATTTGTCATTAAATTTCTCAAAGACAAGAATATAAAATACTAAGGTGACCAAGGCGGAATTTGTGATAAAACGTCGTGAAGGTTCACGGTGATAGTGTGTCATTGATATTGTGGAGAAAATTCTTTCAATTTTCCCTGTTTCTCTTACCTGTAAATATGTACGCGAATAATGACAGTGTTGTGTGCGAGAAAGAGGAATTGTGATTTTATTGTCAATAAAGTATACGTGATAATTGCACTTTTCGGATCCGACGCCTACAAAAAGTCCCTTTTATACGGTCTTTGTTAGTGTTACGGTACGGTGTTCCAGGAATGAAATAATTGGTGCTTAAAACCTCTCCCCGACTTCATTACGCGCCTTTAACACCGTCAATCAGTTGCTGTTTGTATTACTGGAATTGAGAGCTATCGGAAAAGCCATTATTGACGGTATCCCTCCCGGATAAAAGTATAAAAATTTATTGGTCCACAAAATTAGGTTTCCGTGTTTCGATTAATTCGGGTCCTCAATGCGCCGCCAGTGTGTCGATGTGCAAAATTAATAATCACCGGTTACAATCAAGAGAGGTGTAATTTTAATTGAAAGTACTCTCTTTCTGGCTCACTGTGTAATCAAAGCGAGAAAATTCCTATTTCACAAATTGGAAGGTGAAATTTTAATTACGACTGATTAGACACTTGTCGGGCTGTGAATTTGTGAGACCAATAAAGGGAACAACTCTGTTGTCGGCTCTTCTTTAAATTTAATGAAATTTTGGCAACAGTTGTGCAGCTCAATATACATTGTACATATATGTAAATAGTTCCGGATCAGGCCCATGGATAATTAGCAAACTTCCAGGCAGTTTCTGCTAGAACCAATAAACATAGTTTCCCTCTGCCAAATATATATACTTATGTATAACAATTCGACCACTATGGGTTTGGCAATTTAATTTAGAACCATTACAAACGGAAATGTGGCAAATTTTCTTGGGCGCAAATAAACAAAAACAGGACCAAAGTGTCGACATCATCACACAACATGAGCCGTGGTCGACGTAGTATGAATTGTGAAGTTTAGTGCCTCGGAAATGGATTATTTTCACAAGGAATACGGAAATATTAGCGCTCCATAACGAATTCCTAATGTTGTGCTACGTAAGTCATATTTTTTATGTTTTTCTTATAATAATAAAAAAGCATATTGGCAAAGTCAGCAAATTTGAAACCATACTTCAATGACTGGTAACATTTTGATTGGCTCAAGAGGAAGTATTTTGGATAAATATTACAAAGAACTTTGAATAGGATGAGAATAGGGTGTCTGATTAACGACAAAGTTTAAATTTCTGGATTAAACTTCCCTAGAAGTAGGTCTTCTTGGTACCATACTTTATAATTTTACCACCTTGGATATTAAGTTACGGGCTTTATAATGTAAATTTTGATTGAAATCTTATATTTGTGTTTTTTTAATTTTTCATTTATTCAATTATTTTTAATTAAATTTACAAATCTCTAAAATCTTTTGTTTATTAAGTCGTGAACAAATTCCAAAGCTTCAAAAATCGATTTTATTCTCCATAAAATTATGCACAACTGAATAATATTATGCTGAATAATTTTCTAGCTTTGTCTATTTACATTTTCAATATTAACTGGTCTGAATTATGGAGATTTCTCAGTTCCATTTAAAATCTTCCTTAATGAAGTCCTCACAGAATTGTGCTTCCATTTAATTTTGAGGATTGCTTATGGCCACTTATGCTGGCCATTCCAATGCTAATATTTTTAATATTAATCGTGCATACTAGCTTTTATTGTGCTTCAATGCACTATTCCATTATAACAAACGGCTGTTGCATTTCAATTATACTGACTCTTTCATTCTACACAAAAATGTCTGCCACTCATTTCTAATTCTAACGAAATGGTATTGCATTTGACAGAACTAATTTCAAATTTTGTAACGATTTACGGTCAAGTGAATGATCAAATAAATTTTATGGAAATTTAATTTTTACTTCACTCCAACGAGGAAGAATTATTTCACTGAATTCATTTCCATATTTAGTTAAAGATGTTTTATTTTGGCAGTGCCGTTCAGTTGGGAAATTATTTTTGAAATGGTAATGACGCTTGTCATTTTTTATTATAATTTCCATAAAAGCCTTTTTAACGCAAAAACTTTGTTGGCATTACACTCGCATGGTGTGAGTGTGTGTATTTAAATAAATAAATAGAACAGCAGGCCAGACGACATCCTCATGACGAATGGTTTTCTGTAGTGGAATGAGAGCGAACTTCTGGGAGACTTGTGGAAAATTATTAATGTTGTTTACAACCGGTTAACTGGTAGATAAGCACCAGTTGTGGAGCCCAAAACCCACCTAAATATGACAAACTTTTATATGGTTCCGGTTTTATTTTTGTCTGTTTATCCTAAAAACAAATTTCCTTTTCGCACCACTCCGTGCGAATGATTCATTAATAATTTTTTGCGAGGCTTTGCGTCAAAGTGGTTCTTGGCTGATAACGAAGTGGTCTGACATTCCCAAGGCGATGCTTCTGGTGTTATTTGCGAGGTAGGCATGTGACAGGTCATGGATTGACGTTAAATGACAAATTGGGCTCCATTAAAGTCTCATCACGGTTAAAACGTGACGACATTTATTGCGAAAATTCCCAAGAGTATTTTAACGATTGATTTGTCGATGATTCTCCGTTGCGCTTTATCCGTTGGCTGTGCTCCTCGGGTGGGTAAAAGGTTTCAAATTTTAATTTAGCGCTCATATCCTCTGGAGGGTTTTAAAATCAGAGAAAACGAAATTGAGGTTAATGAGGCGAAGAGTGGAGCAACTCTGGTCCATTTCAAAGAATTTTCTAATTGGGTAGAATTGTAATAAATAAATCGCCAATACAGCAAAACTTTTCCCTGAGCCCCTTAATTGTTATTTTCCGAACCTAATGAAATGTTGGTAATTTTCATGGAACTGGAAATTAATCATTTTAAATTAATAGCATAGTTTTTCATTGGTAAAGTTGGAAGTAATTGATTTACATACTAATGTTTCATGTTTCGGAAGGATCATTACGGGAAAACTTTGCGCATAACTTTCATTAAGTAAATATTATTATATTCTGCACTGAATTAATTTGAAATATTTCCATTAGAATCCTAATATATTGCAACGGTTTATTCAAATTTAAAGCAAATAGATTGAAATTAAATTTGGGAGTAATTAAATTATTCCGTTTCAGACAACAATTCCTGGCTTGTTCAAATGATTACCATTAATTCACAGAATACATTTAACTCAATTCAAACTCAATTTGCAAATCTCATTCCGAGATTTTGAAGGCATCCAAGTTGTTGTGCTACAATAGATTGTGCTGGCTACGGAAACGCCTCTATCTGAAAATGGCATGCGTCTAACCTAATTTAGATCTATGGGGTTTGTGTGAATGAAAACGATAAGTGTAACATAGGCCTTTTGTGGTTAAGAAAGAGACTTTCAATTATGAGACTCAATTTGACCACCACAGTGCAAGAGGAGGAGAGCTTATCCAAGTCGTTATAGAGATAGTCTATCGAAGTGTGAGACTTTAAATGGTTTTATTCTATGAACCGACAAACACAATGAATGAGTGGGAGTAAATCCGGGAAAAAGCTACTTCATAGATCCTAAATAAGTATTGGGGATAGATCGGTTGGTACAAATAATTATTTTCCAATATTTAGTCCCATTCTTCTCGTTTTCAATCTATCTATGTTTCGCATTAAGTGGAAATTGTTGGTGAAATGGACGACTGACCTAGCAATTTCTCGGGCTTTTGACTTATCATCAATAAATGTCGCCCCAGGGGATTAAATTTATTCCATCCAGCATCCGCCAATACATCATTCGGGCCAAACGTTCACCTTCTTCTTTTATGGGACAAACATAAAGAATGTCTCTATCAATACAATACAACACAACCCAATTCGATAAAGTTGTATTGGGCCAAAACAATATCCCAAAATCACCTAGAAATTGTGTAACTTTTTTGTGCACACATGTAGTTTTTTAGATTCTAAAAATATTAGAGGGGAAAATGAATTCACAGGTGGGTTAGGCGATGAGAGAAGGTCCTACACATTGTTGTGGTTTTTTCTCCATCAGCAAACACTAGATTACATTTAGACTTTCCTTTGTCAATATTTATTATTGTGGAATAAATACATAATATATTTCGGGCTTTATGTATCTGCCTGTGTGTGTATTTGGGGTTAAATAATAAGGGCATAGAGGCCCTTGTTTTATGATACATCCGTTTCATCTTAGCGTTTCATCTGTGCAGAAAAATAAATCGCAAATGAGGGACATTCTAATTCGTCGCTGAGAAGAAGTCGATAATATTTACATGAGAAAGTTTATTCAAGTTTCCTTTCAGGAGATCCTAATCTAGTACCATTCCTGTTTACCAGATGAGAGAGACATTGCTCTCATCCGGACTCTTATTTTACCTTCGACAACGTTGAGTACATATCTAAATTTTGTATCACAAATACTGAAATATTCATCAAGATAGAGGATTTGTAAAAGCTCCCCTTAAGTAAAAGTAATCGTAACAGAGAAAATCGAGAGTCTAACTCGGACGAGTATTCACACACTCACTCCATAAACGAAATTTTGATGAGGGTGTTTAATTTTCAATTTGCGAAAACCGAGACGATGACGCCGAGGTTTAGACTATATGGATGGAAGACAAGGGATTACAACGGTTTTTGGCAAGTCTTTAACAGCACCCATAGCGAACTACTATGCTAATTTTAGACTAATATAAAGGCTTTTGCTCTTGGCACAAATTATCCTTTATTCGACGCAAATACAATGTATCGAATTTATGTATTCAATATTTTAAACAACCCTAATTTATGACAGCAATTGAAAATGATACATATAATGTTTTATAGTAATCTATACCATCGTATACGAGTATGCCCTTAAGATATCTTTCTTGTGCCAATTTACATCAGAATATTATATTGGGAGTTGCCAAAGATTGATCAAGAGAGATATCAAGCGCAGTTGTTGAAATGACTTCTCGCGTTTCATGAGGACAATTTCAATATTTTTATTGCTCAATAAATAAAAAAATTTAATTGCATATTTTATCCATATTATGTTATAGTTTTTTTTAAAGTTTTTTACGTACCAAACCTGTTTAAAAATAAAATATGAAACCTTGAATAAAACAATTTTCCAGGTGTACCCATTTCCATAAAAGCGTTTCGTTTTTTATTCACTTCATATGAAACTACCCCAATTTTATTCATACACATTATAAAGCCTTACCTCTTCCATACGGAAATTATCCTAATCGGAAATACAGTTCATATATCAAAGTATTTGAACGATATGACTTGTATTTTGAACTCTCAAATGATTCGTATTCAATATTTGATCAACATTATTGAAAATTGCCAATACTCTACTGTCATTTTCGGTATTTATGCCGAATGACAACTCTTTGGAATATTATGCAAATAAAGTTGTTATTTAATTACAATTTGCATATTTCCGTTTAATTATTGTTTATCGTTAAATAATTCCATTTGAATAATTTGTCAAAAAACCTGCATTAATATTTGGGTGCTACAAAAACTGTCATAAATTTAAAACGCTTCAGCTCATTTCCTATATTGAAGCCTCAGTATGATAAATATCCCGAAATGGGATTTTAAAGTTTATAGGACAAGTGAATGCATTGAATTATATGTATTGGACAAACATGTTCCTGCATTGTGATGCCGAAATCCTTTCGTCAAACAGTTCGAAATGTGATTTAATAAATAAATATTTTGATGCAATGCGGTGGCTTTGACGGAGATTAGGTAATAAATTATGATTGAAATTGTGGTTGGATGTATTTTGTATTGGGAAACTTTTTTAATCTCAGGGCTCGAGGGTCACCATAATGTATGTTTGCCATATTCCATTAATAAAATCATCTGCTCTCACTCGTCTTTCTGTGTCTGGTCATCTTTGACTTTCTCTCTCCCTCGTTCTCTCTCTCTTGGAAAATAAAATAAGGCTTCTATGTATTTTATATACCGCAGTAATGTGTATTTTGTGATTCGAAGCTGCCAAGTTTGAGCATGAAGACCAACATCTGTCCTAAAATTAAACACCAGAATTGGAACAAATTTGTCTGTCCCAAAAATCGAAAGAAAAATCAAATTAATTTGAAACTGTAAATTGGACGTCGCTTTTGACGGAGTGGGAGGAGGACAAATTGGCAACTTTTTACCAATTTTATACAAAAATAATTCAAAATAAGTTTGTAACTTTGTTCAATGTTCGATTCACGCCATGTTACACAATTTTCTGTTTTAAACAAGTAATTTTCGTGTTCTCGTTTATACGATTGCATTTTCCATGAAAATTTTCATTAACAATGAATTTTTGATGATTTAATTGATCGGGTTTAGTACAGTAGACGAGTATTTTAGGGGGAAAATTAATGATAAAAGTTTGTTCCGGAACCAGCATATTTATCTATTAAATTTGATTGTCCTAAATATCAGACTCATAGTAATGAGTTAATTTTGGCAAATTATAAACGTCCATAATCTAAGCTTCTTCATTAATCAAATAAATGGCTGTAAACCGAATTTAATGCTTTAAAACGCGGTAAGGGGGGCAAAAGTTTATTAGAAGAAGATAATCTCTGGAAATGGATAAAAGTATGGCTGCTTAAGTCACCTCGTAATCCTGGCCATTTTTAAAGCTTACATAAGGGATTTCGAGCTACTCAGCACGGGCTCATTACAGTCAATTGTAAATATGCTCATTTTTAATGATTATTTCTGCCATATAATGTATGCTAAACAACAAAAGTTTCCTCCCCGGTTTTCCCAGAAAATTGGATGGGTGGATTTTATGGTATATGGCCGCAAATAAGGCAGCAACAGCAGTCGCGCGCTCGTCCCCTAAACCATATTATTAAAATGTTATATCAATTCATATGGCCGGAATGATTAGACATGATTGTGAGCTGGAAATTGGATCGCGCTCCATACAATGTAGACTGTAATAAAATTGGGCAAATTGCGTACCGAAAATTTTACTCAAAACTTTATGCTTGCTAACCTTTGATTTCCGATCCCAAACTCATAATTTATTCACGGGATATTTATTGTTGCCTACGTGATGCTCTGCTTCCGTAATTAAAATATTAATACGGAATATTCAAATTTTATTGGCTTAAATGTGGCTTTGAGTGATGGTATGGCTTATGAAAGATATTTGCTTTGCGCTCGTAAAGGCGTAAATTGCCAATTTAAATGTGAATAAACTTCAATCAAAACTTATGTTAATTGTAATTAAAAATATTGAACATCCATCACTTTGTATTAAATTTAAAATAAGTTCGAATATAATGCTTTAAAAAACTCAGCATTTTGTAATCATTCAATTAATTGAATTTAATTAGTTTAAACTTGTTGTCATCAAATATCAAATTTAAAGATCATTGTACTTTCAAATACCATGAATTTAATTGAATTTTCCCAGTATTTGGTTTTATTTACAGTTAATTATATAATAATTATATAATACATTAGAATTCATAGCTATTTGCAATTCTGGAATGGAATAGAAAAACAATTATTATTAATTTTTGATACGAAATTGGTTTAAAAAATTGATAATCATAAATTCCATATTTCTTTTTAAATTTCCATTTGTATTATACTAGTATATACAATTATTTTATTCCATTGAGATCATTTTGAATGACTCCCTTTCCATGGACAAGGATTGGACAATAAGTTACCTATTTATAACGTACGAAGGTCTCTTTCTAAATTTCCCTAAAATTTTATGAATATGAAAATTACTGGTCCTTCAAACTTTACCAATGGCAAACAGGAATTATTAAATTTGTTACTTTTCCTAAACCATATGCTAGGAGCAAATTGTGTTTGCATAATATGAATAAGTCTTTGGATTACTAACAAAAGAAAAACAACCCTATTAAGTTGAAGTGTTGAGGACCTCGACTTCTATCCCAATTTCGCTTCGCAACTGTAAAGAAGTTGGAACTATTAAAAGTTTGTCAAAGTTGATTGCAGCTTCCGGAAATACGGTATTTGCTTTCTTCCTTATCCAAGAAAGGAATCTTCTTAATGTGGTCAACTTTGTCACATAAACTTGGCTGTGAATTTACAGCATTTAAATAGTCAAATGTACAAAACAACATACGAATTATGTCAGCTTATAAACCAAGCGCCATGAATTTGAAGCCAACGGAATAATTGACTCAAAACTTGGAAGAATAGTTGGATGTTCATCAACGTTTGCCACCAAATTGGGAGCTCCGGAAAGTAGATTAAAGTGCAATTTATTTAAATTAATGTACTTCCCTTTCGGCATTTTAAAAAGGAAGTCTCTCTTTGTCTCTGAAAATGATTAAAACAATATTTTCATTCCAAATAAAAACTATTAAATAAATACAAATCAACAGTGGATTGTTGTTTTTTCGTGTAATAATTTTTAAATTGGAAAATTACTTTGTAGAAGTAAAGAAGCTTTAGGCCTTTTCATTGTTTTTTCTAAAAAATAAAAATTAATATTTTATATTTTTAATAAAATTCAATAAAACTAACTTTTCATTGTACCTCTCGGGCATTTTAAAATTCATAATATTTATTTGTCAAATAAACTAGTGAATAATTGATAGGTCGTCGAAATTCTATTATTGCATATTATTAAATGCAAATATCGATTCAATTATTGCTGAAATTCAAAATATAGTTATTTTTCAAATTAAACCATTTCCTGGAATCTTTTTAAAGGCATTTCCTACAATTGGCTATTCAATTTTCAATAAAGTACTTTATCATTTAAGTACTTAATTTAGAATTTCCGTTTTCTAATAAAATTTCAAATGCCAATTTCTGTTGTGAACTCATTTAAAACCATAAATTTTTATAGAAATAGGTATTTCTATTGATATTCTATTAATGTTATAAAATAAATTTCAACGGTAATGTGTATTGGCACAATCGAAGACCAGGTCAGGTGTACAAAGAGCAAACTATAGTAATGGAATCAACTGTCAATTGAGATTTATTTGATTTAGATACTATTTGATTTACCATTCACGACAAAAGTTTTCGTATATGTCTTACCTTATTGAAATCAAATATTGAAGAATGAATAATGGATAATAGATCGGTTTATTCTATACCAGAATATGCACCAAAGTTTGCAATTTAATATGCATATCTGCAAATTGACTGCTGTTGGGAATCCACCTCTATGCAAGTTTAACGTTTTAGGTAGTAAAATTTGCATCTCATTTTCAGTTCATATAATAGCAACAGAATCATAATTATTTGACAAGTGCAGCGCTACGCTGTGGGCGATTTTAAAATTAAATGTTTATGGATACGAAATGTGCACGTCGGATGTATCCTCCAGTAAATATTCCTGCATAATAAAATGTTTACCGATAATGGAGGATCTCGTATGCGAGGAAAACCAATTCCGCTTATTTGCATCATCGGTTGGTGGTCGGATAATGAAGAGTAGCAGCCAATTAATGCGACGAAATATATAGAGATCCATTATTAGTTTTGGTAAATTATCCAAATTGGCGAAAAGTAAGAGAGATGAGCAAAACTCTGTGCAAATATTGCGACCTTCTCTTTTAACCCATGGGGAAAATTGTGTTAATTAGGATAAAGTATCTAAAGTGCTTATCTTCTTTTTCGCACTTTTTACAAGTTGTTTGCCAATTTCTCTTGGTGCCATGTCCACCGAACTGTATCGAAAGCCTTGGTTAGGTCAGCCCACACTTTGTATGTAAAGTGGTAATGTGAAATATTGGATCTGTCTTTCCTCTCAGCCAACACCATATCTCTCCCCGGTGACTACAAACGATGTTCATAAAATCCAAGACATTTCATGTTCCTTATCTAACCCTCTCGACCGCCTCCTTATCTGGTTTCTCCCCCTTTCGTTTTTGGGGCGAGTTAATAAATTATACGAAAATGTAAAAAATGGCTAGAACATTCCGCATTCGATTTGCCAACTCGACTGGATTTGGTGTTACTGTTATCAGACACAGTTTATGTTTTTGGCGAGTGAGCAAGGGTTTTTAATTGAGCACCGTCTTGCCAAGTCGGATGCATGTGCTGCCATCGAGTTTTTTTTTGGCAAAAGTTCGGCACACTGATTCAGTTTTATTGTCACCTCTGGGTGTCAATGGCGACCATTTTGGCAACATTTTCCTCAGCGTATCGGGTGTAGTCCCATATAATATGCATGAAGCCCGGTTATCTTTAGTTGGATAGCCCGGTACGTGACCATGGGTCCATTGAGACAAGTATCTTGATGGTTTAGTTATGGCCGAATTTAACCTCACTGCGCTCTCATCAAAGAGATTTCACCTCCGCTTCGGTACTCGTAATTCCACAAATCCCATTTGCTGCTTTTGTCCAGCCCTGAATTGTGATTTTGATCTACCAAATATGTTTGGTTTATTACTTTTGAAAATGCATGACCAGAGCAGAGATCACACAAACCCATAATTCCAATTTAAATTTGGAATACACTATAAAATTGTAAAGGATTTTTTAAACAATGTATGGCTTTCAACTGAATTATAATAGTCGAATGGGTTTCTGTAATATAATTTAAATTTATATAATTTAATTAGAATATTTAT
This sequence comes from Clogmia albipunctata, assembly GCA_001014945.1. NCBI lineage: Eukaryota > Metazoa > Arthropoda > Insecta > Diptera > Psychodidae > Clogmia > Clogmia albipunctata. The sequence continues at coordinate 42,956 of JXOV01022222.1, forward strand.
AGTATTTTTATGAAATTTGGAATCTAATTTTTAAAAGTTTATTGTCTATCGTCCAATTATAATATATTAAACTAAATATTTGCACTATTGTTTAAATATATGCATTATGGGGTTAACGGTACCAAGTATTTCAAGGTATATGTTGATTTAAATATCTATTGTTTAATATAATAATTGAACCTACTATATTCATATAATGAATTCCACCATTGTTTGATTAAATACAGATTATGTTCAGAATTTATCTTTATTTAACTAATCCTATTTCAAAATGAATTATTTTTTCTCATTGATAATCTACATTTAATTAGGTTCGAATTTAGAAAAGGTCTATGCCCCTTTATAATTATAAAATGCCTTTATGGTCTTTTTTCAATATGGAAAAGAATGGAAAACAGTTTGTACAACCCTTAGGCAGTTTATTTATATTATCCACACGATATACATATTGTGTAGAAAGTATTTCAGACATTTTCTGATCTGGATCATTGATTAACGCACATACTTTTCAAATGGTAATTTATAAGGGTTTGTTGTAAATAAAAAATTTGACAGGCATTTTAATTCAAACCATTTTTATTGAAAAATATTTCACATTTCATATAACTTTGATCATATTATTTATTTGTCATATTTAAGGCAAATTCGATATTCCAAGCTATTCTTATGATTTTTTTATTTTAATTATTTTTTATACTTTTAATCAAAGCCGCTCAACCTTGTATAAGTTGTCCGGATTTTAGGTGACGTCATAAGTTGAAAAAAATACATGTATCAATCTGGTTGGTGTGTTTTTTATTTTTAAAATGAAGACTAAAGAGATGTATATTGTTATTCTATCCTGTGCCGAATTTAACACTATTTTCTTAAATTTCAATACATTTTGACTGAATTGATTGGAGAATTTTTGAGATATTTTCGCATTTCGGCACAAAATAAGTGATATTCAACTTATTAGACCCAAAAATTATTGTCTGAAGTAGTTATTACAAGTGTTTAAACATTTAAAAGTCTTTTGTTACAATATTATCGCTAATTTTCTTGTATACAAAATCAAAACAATGAATGGTATCCGGCTGATGACGTTTCACTACTAACACCACCACAGATCCATACAACCTTATTGTTAATTATCGTTGCTTTTAATCAGATTTAACTATATTATTCCCCTTGTAATACACAATCAAATCAATGTTAATCGACTCCCCTTAAGTATCATATTTCCAGTCTAATTTGCATCAACGCGTTAGTTGTTCTCCTTAATGGCATTTTGCAAATAAGTGTCATTTTATAAACACGACATGCAATGACATAATTCTATTATGAATTATTAATCTTGTACATGCAATTTAAAATTTAGATTTTGGACGTCATGCATTTTGTCACATCGTAACGAGATCATAAACAGTGTCAAACATGTCCTTCCAGTTAATATTCATGTCGCAATGTTTTATTGCTATAATAAGCTTTAAGCTTTGATGTATCATGTGTGGGGTTAGTTAAAGGAGGATGTCAAATGAATTTTATTAAGAAAAAGTTAAGAATTAATCCATAAAAGTTTATTACGGAGTTTTACGTGTCCTAAATGTTTATTTTCAGTTTATTGCAACACATAAAGTAGATTATGAAATGATGTCATGTCGCAATTTTATTTCGTAATAAGGGTAATTATTTATTATTAATTAAAATTGGAAATCGAAAGAACTAAATATCTTTTTTTACACTACGAATATTTGCTAAAACTACAACAAATGAAATTATCATAAATATATGTTGCAATTTGTTTGATAATACATTTTGCATCTTTTAAAAATTCCAAATCAGATTAAATGATCTCAATTACGATAAAATCTAATTTATTGTGTATTAATGTCCATATTGGCATTTTTGCATTTTACTGACGAAAATTCCCACAATCAAATTACATCAGCATCTTTCACTTGAACTATGGAACCGGTTGATTGAATTATGGAAATTGTTTTATGAAAAATGTCCGGAAATAAATCATCCGAGTGGAGTTGAAGTGCTGGCTCATCGGGGTCGATGGGGTTGGGTTGGTTGGCTCGCTGGCTGTCGATACGGAAGAGATGGCAGTAATGTCCCTGAAATTGAATCGTGAACAGTTTTACGAGCGACATCATTAAATCGTTATTCAAATAAAATATTCATATCACACAAAATTGTTGAATATGTAAATTGCCCCTCTCCGTTTTATATAAGTGGGGGAAGGATCGTCCTCGTCTCGCTTTGGATCCATCTCCCTCTCTGATGTTCCCATTTGTGTCCCTGGGATTCACAATCAACCCCTCGATGTTTAACTTTTACGATGATTGAGGCTTTTTTCCCCCGCACCGACGACATTACAAAAGCGCTCCTTTGTTCTTTCTCGCTCGCCTTCGCCAGTCATTCGCCGGAATTGCATTATTCACCGTGCCAATATATGGGGCGCCCACAATTAATGACCTTGTATTATCGTAAATTTTGCAGGCCCTTTTGCACACCCATGACGTGGTGGCAAGAGAGGTGTACGGGGACGAGGCGTTGCGGGTCACGCCGCCGCCCATAGCGCCCTACATGAACGGAGGAGATGACGTCGACACGGTGGACAGTGGGGAGCTGGAGCACGTGACCAGGGTACGACTGGTCCAGTTCCAGAAGAACACCGACGAGCCCATGGGCATCACTCTGAAAATGACCGAAGACGGACGCTGCATTGTGGCCAGAATTATGCACGGAGGCATGATTCATCGACAGGCCACACTGCACGTCGGCGACGAGATTCGGGAAATCAATGGGCAACCCGTGCAGCACCAGTCCGTTGGTCAATTGCAAAGGATGCTGGTAAGTGAAATTTATGTCTTGATTAAAATTTAATGAAGGCCATATTTCTCATTTTGCAGAGCATATTGTAACGTAGGAATTTCATTTAAAAATTATTTTTGAATTATGAAAAAAAAAATTATTTTCCAAATCTTAAGTAATTCTGATTAATATAAAAAATTCTGTTCTTTTTGTATAACAATTAAAACTAACTATTATATTTTATGCATTTTTGTAACTTAAAATT
>JXOV01022231.1:1137-12062 GCA_001014945.1 Clogmia albipunctata
CACCAGGCCTTGCCTAGTCATTACTAACGAGCCATTGTTTTTCTTATTCCAGGGCTGCTCTTGTTTTTGTTGCATTTTGTACCTCCAGAGTGTTTAAATAGAGACTTTATATAACTCGAATAACTGTTATTGTAATTCCGTGAAGAGGAAAGTTTCGTAAGGAAAATTAATGACTGTTCAATGATTAATGACGACAACGGCAAAATTGCTAATTTATTTGTAATAAAATTTAAGCTTTTGCCCGTGCTACAGTTGTCGCACAATGGGCAATCGGTGGTTGGTTTAAAGCAGTTTGAAATGAAATTAACATTAAAATATTAATGCTAAGAATTCGAAAAAAAATAAAAATGTTCATTTGAAGCCAAAAATAGAAAACTTTTTCTTTTTCTTCTTTCTTCGCTAACAGCTCGGTGTGAGCAAGTGCGTCCTTTGCAATTTTTTCCCAGATTTCTCTATCCAGAGCCGCAGTACTGTAGTTTTTTTTACCCATTTTGCTCAGGTCATCTTCTGCCCTCAGCCATCGTCTCCTAGGGTGCCCTCTCCTCCTTCTGCCATCAGGGTTGGTATTGAACACCTTTTGGATTGTTACAGTGTTAGGCATTCGGCTAATGTTTCCCAGCCATTTTAGTCATTAGACCTTAACGAATCTTCTGTGTGTTGATGAGGTCCTCTAATTCATGGTTAAATCTGATACGGTCACCATTATCGGTTTGTACTGGTCCAAATATCTTAAGTAAAATTTTCCTTTCAAAGACCTCAATCAGCTGCAGTTCATTAGCTTTTAACTTCCATATTTCACAACCGTAGCTGAATACGGGTCGTACAAGCGTCTTGTAAGGCCTTACTTTAGTGTTTCGTGTAATTAATCTGGACTTGAACAATTTCACGTTTGCAAAGTACGTTCGATTTGCAGCTTGTATTCTGTCAAGTACTGCCTCCTCTGTGTCCTTGTAGGTATAAAATCTAACACCCAGATTAACAAAGTTGTCCACATGTTCAATTGTAGTCCCCTATTATTTGGTCGTGCACCCTGTGTTCTGAAGCTGTAAACGCTTTTGTAGATATTTAGTTTTGAGACGTTTATTTTTAAGACTAATTCTTTAGTGAGTTTTTCTAGCCTGATGAAAGTTTCTTTTAGGGTGTACACATTCCTGGCTAATATGACAATATCATCTGCATACGTTTAGATTTGACATGTCTTGTTGAATATATTTCCGCCGCGGTCTACTTCCTTAATGGCAAAATTGAGCATAAGATTGAAGATGACGAACCATTTCATTTTATATAAATACTTGACCATAGATTTATTTACCTCAATACTGAAAGAATATTTGATTGAATCAATAGGAACATAAAATTTACGTATGACTGTTAGTTCCAAGTTTTAGTGCACCAAAAATTCTGAGTGTTTGTAATAAATATCCAAACCAATCAACAATTTGATGGCATCTTTAATGCTTTGATTAATTGCTGCATTCTTAAAACCCCTTTCATGATGGCGATTATTGGAACTAATTTAACTACATTTGTGCCCAACTACCAAGAACGACAATAAATTTTTGTTATTTATTCCACGATACAAATACTACGTAACAGATCAATAATTTTAAATTAAAATTTTTTTATAACTAAAATTTAAGACAGTTTACTAGAAAATCTGATAAGTGCTATTTATTTTCTTGATGAGTCTTATGTGCACATTAATTTATAAACAAAATTTCAATTTAAAATTCATTTAACTTTAAAAAGGTATTTACGAAATTTGAATTATTAGTTTCAAAAACCGCCACGAGATGACGAACACGTCTATTAAGAAAAAAGAGTCACAAACACATTTAAAAAAGAAGTACAGTTCGAAGTAATGCTTTCATTCTTATTTTTATATCGGATCCTACTAATTTGTTTGAAATAGACTCAATATAACAATCAAATCTAACCCGCAAGAAGGGTGTCCTCTTTAAGGTTTGGCTTTATTGTCTCAAAGGATCTCCTGGTCATAGTTTGAAGTGAGAATTACACTATAAAGCATTAGAATTCTCAAATGAAACTCAAATAATCTAAATCGGAATTATCTTTTTGGCATTTAAAAAAGGAATGAAAGTTCATTTTTATGTGTTTAATCGTATGTAAATTTCTAAAAGATAATTTCCAATCCGTAAATTCATGTCGAAAAATAACTAAATTTAATAAAAAATTCGTGCCAAAAAATGAAAATGGTTTTTTTTTTAAATTTTGTTAAACTTTTTATTAAAGACTTATTGAATTATTTCTTTAAGTGGCCGTCAATTGTCCTGGGTGCGCTGTCCCAAGTGACGTAAGATTTAAACTTGCTCATCTGGTGTTCTTCGCTTCTTCGCACTTCTTTAACTTGGCTCAACTATGAATATTTATGAGGATTCTCTAGTGGAACAAGGTGGCCAGATTGAAAAATGGGAAATTCTCTCAAGGATATCAGAATGGAAATTGCTCCTTCCCCTCGTCGTGATTTCGCCCCGGAAACGTCAATTTGCTATTATTTGCTGTTTAAGAAATTAATTGCCAATATAAACAGTGAGCCGTGTTCCAGAATCTATCAATAGTTATCGCAAGCTGGCAGTCTTCGGTGATAAACAACAGATGGAATTGAGTTCTTTCCGAGAAAATGGGAAATTAATTTGAAATAGTAGAGTTTATAAAATGTTTAATTGAAACTATGTTCAAAGACTACGATGTTAACTTACTTATAATGATTATTTATTAACCGCAATACAACTTTTGAATGTGTTCATTAAAACTTAAGTAAAAAAGGAATTATATTAAATGCCAAGGTTTGTAAACTAAGCGTCTGAAACTTTGTTATAAATGACTTTTATTTGACTTTGGGCGATTTTTTCGCAGAAAATTAAAAATGAGTTTTATTTATTTAAATAGTAATTGGGTTTCAATGAAACATAAAAAATTGAATTTCATAAGAATTTTAATTAAGTTCAATATATATTCAATAGAAGATAATCCAAAGAAATAACTCAATGTAATTAAATTTGAAATTATTTTGAATATACGCATACAAAAAGGTATAAAAAATATTTTTATACATATGTGTTAAACATGGGCTCATATAGCGAACTCAAATTTATTTATATTTAATTCTTATGTGTTATTAATTTGAATTTACCATAAACTACTAAAAGTTCGAAGTTTAATAGGTCTAAGGAAAAGTATTGTGATGGCGCATATCAAATGACAGTTTTTGCGGCGACTTCTTCCCGGCTCTATTCGACCCCCGTTGTTTCTCTTCAGGCCCCCTCGACTGGGAATGCGTCGAATAAGCACCTTTCATTTTTGCAAAGCGCTGATTTAACTATTATTCTTTAGTCTATTCTCGGCTGTAAATAAATTAACATCTAACTGTCCGCAGCGAGTTTAATTTACACGAACACACACAGAACTTTTGACTAAATTGATTAAATCCCTTTTCAGAAACCAATTAAGATTTCTCTTTCATCGGGATTGAGAAAATCGGCGACTGAGAAAGATAACGTATTACGGCGAAAAGTCTTTCCCGTAAGTGTATACATTAAAATGTATAATTCACAGAATTATTGGTAATAATTTGTTGCCATCCTTTTCATTTTTTAGGGAGCATAGGGTATTGATTAAGGCTTTCCATCGTACTTTATTGTTTTAGATCGCTTCTGGCGTTTAACACATCTGTTTGCTTCTAGCGTTCAGTCTAGACCCTTTTTCGCTGTGCTGTTTGTTCGCCTTAGTGAATGTCCTATTAAGCGCCACTTCTTTCTCTTTATTTGTTTCTGCACATAATCTCCCACAGGTTTTCATTTCGTATTCGGTTGAGATAGAATATTTTACATATAATCCTTAGACATTTGTTATTGAAGACCTGTATCTTGATGATATCTTTGTTGCGAAAGAGCCAGGTCGCATTACCGTAGAGGAGAATCGAATTGATGCGTTGCAAAGTTTTATTTTGGAATTTCTTGATTACTGTGATGATTTCAAAATGAGCCACATGCTACTAAACACCCCTCGAGCTTTAGCGATTCAGCGGCTGCGCTATATATTGAAAGTATTCTGACCAAATAATTAATAATTCACTTCTTCAATATCGGTGTTACCAATTTCAAAGACCTCAGTGTTGCGAGTTTTTGTTCGCGTACCTTTGATTGTATTAGAATTGATTTACAGACCCATTTCTTCGTTAGTTTTTCTTTCATTTCTTGGACGTTGTGGGCAGCAGAACGATGTCATCAGAATATTTAAGTTCCTCAAGTCGATTGCAAATTCCCAACAATATTCCTTTTTGGCGTTGATTTTAATTTTTTTATAACTTCGTCTAGTTTTTTAACGAAAAGGAGCGGAAATAGAGGGCACTGATGCTTCACTACGTTATTGAACTTTATTAGCTTGCCCTATTGTCCATTGTAAAGCTTTTTACATTACGATACTACTTACATTGCTCTCATGATGTTGGTAATTTTATTTGGGATGTCCAGACCGTTCCCTATGGTTTGTTGGCTTATGTTGTTGAATGCCCCGTTTGAAACCAATGAGCACCATGTTTAACGATGAATTCCATTCTACAAATTACTCTATTATTAAGGGGAGTTATTTTGAGTTATTAATGCAACTTCTCTCTCTCCTAAATCCTGCTTGTTCATCTCTAAGTTGGGATACTATATGGTCCACTATTCGATTTTGAATTAAATTTGCAAGTACTTTGGTAGGGCCATTGAAGATGGTAATTTTCTCCCCAATTAATGAAATAATATTAAACACACAATATCTTAGTTTTAAAGGTACTTCCATGATCAAAAACTGATAAAAATTAATTACACAAATAAAACAGTTGCGTATGTAAGAACGCAACTGTTTCATTTGTGTAATAAAGAAAATCAATAAATTTGGTTATTTAAATATTTTGTACTATTCAACTGGGCTAACATTCGGTTATTGATAACGGAAAGTTAGCTCAGTAATTTTTAAATTCGTTAAATGAGAAAATCAATATGATAAATGAAATATATTATACTTATATGTTTTATGCTTATTGTTTTACAAGAAATTCATAAATTACTAGGCTTTCCAATTTTCAGTTCCCATTTACAATGAAGGTCCCTTCAGACTTGCTTGGGGAGATAATAAATCAAACAAGTAGAGACCTTGCAACATGGCTGGCGAAAATCCGATTTAATTAATTAGAATTCACACAAGGTGTGTTTGAAGCGAGCACAAAAGTAAAATTCCTTCTTCATCTTGGTTCACTGCGGGAAAATAAATTTCATTAGACTTTCCCTAATTCAAAACATTCATTAGAAGGAGCTCCTCCTCAGTCTCAAACTTGGACCGGTAATGTGTAAAATTTCCAGATTTGAGCAGAATGTGAAAGACATAATTAATTTCTTCTTACGTGTTGTCTAGATGCTGGGACAAATGATCGTTAACTTGGATAAGACAACAATGGTTCGATATGGAGAAGGAATGTGTGAAATGATGAATTGCAACGGAGGAACGTCTCGCTGTTCTCTTCTATCTAATGAAATAGTACCAGACTATCCATCCACGTTTCTATGTATTAGGTATGTCATATAATTTCTACTCCAAATTACGTAATGTCAGTGGCAAAACAATTTTATAATATATTCAAAAATGTTATAAATTTTTGGTTTTTATAATTTGATAAAAAATACTTTTCGAATATAGATATTTTATCCCAAGAACTAATTATTTTAGAAGTTTATATTTTGTGTAACTATATAAATTATAAATAGGAATGTAGTAACGATAGAGACATTTCACCGGATACCTTTTCAGTCGCTGATTTTCTCGATCACATCGATCTGATATCTTAATGGTTTCTGAATAGGGTTGAGTCTGTTGAGTTCAAAGTTCTATATTTGCATTCGTGTAATTAAAACGAGGCGGGACAGTTGATTTATTTGCGACAAGGAAAAATCTATCAAATACAATTTATTAAGCACATTCCAGCGCGACGAATAAGGAAATTGGAGAATTGATTCATTCTTCGTGAGTAGTCGAAGGAAATGTGGAGAGGTATCTAATGCCGTCGCAAATAGTTGCCGTAAATAATGTCATTGGAATGGTTCGTCACAATAAACATTGTTTTAAATCTTTACTTTTATATTCAATAAAAATTTTGGCTATCATATAACCATGAATTAATAGCTTATAGTTTTTGAGTGTAATAATTATTATTATTATATAAATCAAATTTATGGGTTAACAAAAAAAATTTGGTAAAATACCGTACAAAATTTATTCATAAAACATTCGTTTTTTTAAATGGTGTATCTGAATCACTGACAGATTATTATTACTGAATAAACGGGACTTATTAATAAAGTGTGAAACTGAATGCAAGTGATGTGAATTAACATTTGTTAAAATTCTGTGGTTGGGTTTCTTTTATTCATAATTCACAAATAATTTTTAGTTTGTTAAACTTATATTATAGTAAAAGTTATCCTCAGCTTATTGTAAGAAAAATAACTTAATATTTAAACTAACAAATTTTTCTCAATGTCCTTGGCAAACGTTTTTTTTACTGCAAAAGTGTTAAGTTTTGTGAATTGCTTTGAATGTCCTCAAAAATACTCTTAATCCTCTAAACATTTTGAAATGAAATTTGTATCTTAAAATTCCGTTTCCCTTTTCCAATAATTACTTTATTATAACCACTCTCAAAGGGATAGAGAATTAATTCCCACTCCTAATATTGTTAGCCGGATCTGGATGACATTAAGCTTTATGAATCCGTGTTTAGAGAGTGAGATCTGGTATCGCGGCAATGGGGTGCTTTTGTAATCTGGCCCGTTAATCAAACGCAAAATCTACTCTTCTGGCGATGCCAAAGCAGGGATAAGAACTTTGAATGGTTGTTTTACACAAAACCGCAAACCGTGGCACTTCCGACACCACCAATTTTACAATCGCATTCGGGGATGAAGGATGCTCGAGCTATGAAAGCAGCTCTGGGGAGGAATCAGAAAGGCGAAGAAAGCGAACCGCGTAAAGAGCTTTGGATATTCTCCTGATTGGTAATTTGTATTCATTCATCTGGCACTTTTCAACTGTGAAAATCAAATGCATCCCTCGGAATAATTGGATTGTCTGGATGGTAATAAGTAGTGAGTAGTTGGTGCTTTTACGAGGACTTTAGTCTCCATCATCTTTTGAAGGGGGGAACACTTTTCTGGCGGATCACAGGGGCGATTTGCATATTTTTTAGGATTAGCTTTTGTGCAAGACTTGCGCCCATAAACGAGTTTGCCAGAACTTTGACTGGGAATTAATTTATGAGGACGCCATTTCCCCTACAGCTTTTTGAGTTTCTTCTCTTCAATAGTCTCAAAACTTTGAATAGAGCTTACTAGTTGTGCTCAAACAGTTTGAAATTCGACAAAATTATGCATTTCATTCGATTACACGAAGAATGGAGAGCGAGCTTTCATAACCAATTTATTCAAATGCTAATTTTCGTATAAAACAATGTCCTGTATTGCAGAATAATTTCATGAGTAATTTTGTTTTAGTTTAAGCTTCACATAAACAAATTTTCAAATTCAAACAAAAGTTTGTCGAATATTCCATTTGCGAAACTATTATTACTCTATTTCGGTGAAATATTTACTGGAATTAAGTTACGTAATTCAAACTCGACTAATTTCAATTGGTATTTTGCTGAATTGACTGTTATTTAACATGAAATAGAGAATCCCCCAAAATATTATTAGTAAAATAGTTATATGGAAATACATTCAAACAAGGCAATAGTTTATCATTTTCAGTTTTATTATTTAAATTAGTTATAAAGTATTTCAATTTTTATCAGTTTAAACATTTTGAATATACATTTTTTTAAATGTTTTTAATATAGGGTTTTCCAATAAGAATTAAATAATAAAAAATAAATTTAAAAAAGTACTGGATTTTTACATTTTAACATAAAAAAATGTTATTGAAAAAAATTCCAGCATAATGGATCTTGGGGTTTTTTTTGTATTTTATTTAACTTTGCGTGGAAAAAATTCAAATACTAAAGTTGAAAATTAAAGGATATGCATTTTTGTTAGGGATTTGTGATTTATTATGAATACACTTATAACGTAAATTATGTACTTTGAATTATATCCTTTCAAAATATTTCTATGTATGGTATAATCTTGAAGATTGCTTTTTAATAAACACTTTTAACCCGTCTCGTAGCCGATGTGGTAACGCATCCGACTGCCTCCTCGGAGGCCGTAGTTTCGATCCCTGGGCGAGTAGGATTGACTGGGTCCTTTTGAACCGGTCTAAGTGTTATTAATTGAGTAATAATAAACCAAAAACAAATAGTCACGAAACGTTTAAGCCCGTTGGTTGAGATTTAGATCTCCCATGTTCCTCACAGAAATTGAAAGGGAAAATTTAAAATTTTAAACTCTTTTAAAAAATGATCAATTTTGTAAAGTTTCTTCAAAAAGCTTTTTGCACTTACGTATCGAAACGTTAGCTTTTCGACATCGAATGGCTTAATGTCTCATTTTTTGCAGTAGCGAAAATTTCTTGAAAAATATTGTACAAGTTTTATTCTAGGCTGTTATAACGGTCAAATAACCGTTCAAATAGAGACAGTTATGGTAGTCAATTTTTTTAAAATTAGTTTCACATGATTTTTTTAAGGAAATGCAAAACTAATTATGTACTGCTCGAACGATGCTCAGGAACGATAAAGAAACTCACCTAATGGCTAGTCACACTTGTTTCATTCTTAAAAAAAGGCTTATTTTACACCCTTATAGAACAAGTAACCATTATATGACGTTTGTTTAGTATGTCGTGTTTGTTACCTCCCTTCGATGTTATTATAACCGGATTCTACGATGTACAACTAATATGTTGAATATAACAAAAGATTTTATTAAATTAATTGTTTTTCCCAAAAATTTGGTTTAAACTCAAAAAAAATTATTAAATACGACTAAAATAAAAAAAAAAATTAAAGAAATTTTAATAAATAAATAGAAGATATTTGTATTTTTTAATAAATTAATTTATTTATGTAATATTGAGGGTCTTACACGCATATGTAATTAAAAATTTAACTTACATTTAATTTAAAATTTATTATAACTATATACCTAATAGGTATATAAATTCTTATCTTTATAGATATTGACATTATAAATTTTTATCCTAATTTTTTTCGTTTAATAGCTTTAAATGAACAAATTATTAGTGTTTATTCTTATTATTGCCCAAATTTATTTTTACAAATATTTTGGCCAAAAATTAGGTATTTGTTCAGATTATTCGTTCGAAATCTAATTTCCATATTTCCTCACTTCTATTATTTAATTTAAGAAAAAATCGATTGCAAACTAATAAAACATAGTAAAAATGATTAACCAAATTAGATAAACTCATAAAACGTACGAAAAAAGACTAAATTATATAAATCAAGCATTCAATACAAAAAGGTCGAATAATTTTCTAACGTAATTCGAGCGCCCCCTACACTTAAATTGTCATTTGCTATAGTTCTATATAAGATAGACAATAGCTTCTTTTTGAATATTAAATTTCATTAAATAGTCTATTAAATAAAATTATATTCATTAATATCAGATAAATAATAAGTGCGAGATAGAGCTTTTAAAGTCCACTGCCAACAGGGTCGAATACTTTCAGGAGTAACTGTAAGTGCCACTCATTAAAACCAGCAAAGACAATTGTTTTTACATCCTGTGATTGTTTTTTATTACGGCAATTAGCATTACGACTATATACAAATAAATTGAACTATTTGAATTAGTTAAAACTTAAAACGGAACAACAAGTCGCAAAAAGATAAAATGGAGAACACATATTTAATATTTAAAACGTATTTTGTTAAAATGTTAAAAATAAGATTTCAATCAACTTAAATAAAATTCAAAAATGATAAAAAGTTTATTGGATAAGAAATAGGCTAGTGAGGTTGATCTGTTTTTTAAATAAAAACGGAAGAAGTTCTGTCGGCATTAATAAGAATGTGCGATAAAGCTTAGTTCCTTTATTTTCCACTTAACTTTGACTATAAAAAATGGGACTATTTTTGGTTGAATCCACCAACAAAATTTATTAAAAATCAAAATATGATATAAAATCTCATAAAAAATAAATTGTATAAATTGTGTTTGCTTTCAATTACCGCCATGGCTGCGCTCGAATTGGCTACAGTTGCTCAATTATTAATTTTCCGATCAATTTCCCGTTCACTTTTAGTTGAATTTTGGCCAAAAATATATCAATCACACAATGTATTTTATTTTTGGTTAAATTGGCTCTATGTCTGCATTTGACGTGTATCCTTGATTATTATTCTTTTGATAAATCCCAGTTCAGATTCATTTTTCAAATTTCCACTAATTGATTCTATTGAAGTGTATTTTTGGGTGACCCATTTTGCCCGGAAACTTTCGCATCATCATCAACATCATCGTAAAACTACTCACTCGGTGCTGGGCAAAATAAGCGCACCTGGAACGGACATGTGTCGGCCGATATTCCCCGTCAGATGATTCAATTTTCGCGCTGTACAGATCAAAGAGTACACAGCACGGCACAGAGCATCCATTCAGAAGTGGACCCCATTGAAATTGCATAATTTAATTACGAGCCAAAGCGAACGAACGCCAGAAAGAGAGAGAACACGGGTTAATCTGGCATTTCCAGGCCAAAATCCTGACCAACATCGTTTGTTGCCCGACCATTAATTTTATTTGTTGGCGTTGCGGAATCAATAATTTTTCCCACTTTATTATTTAATTTTATAATTTATTTCATATTAAATACAGGGGGTGATTAATAAGTTTGAGAAAATATTTAACTAAAATAATCTATGCTATCTTGTACAAAATCGACGACGTCGATGAATTCTGCTA
>JXOV01022242.1:0-11681 GCA_001014945.1 Clogmia albipunctata
TGAATATTGCAGTGTGAAAAGGTGTAGTGCATGTTTCGTTGGGCCGTATTAATCCTTAAAGAGGAAAGGTAAAAAATAATAATATTCACACATTTCTCCATCGAAAATTTTGAACATGTGGTCGATTACATTCATTGCCGATCTTTCTGTACTGTGCTTTACACCTCTTCCTCTTCAAAGAAGATCACAGTTGATGACTTAGTCTCGTCGAGATTTTTATGACTTTTTGATCTTTTTCCAATTTTTTGGATCGAGCGCTCGTGATGGGCAAAATCAGCCTCGTTGCAGAACTCTGATAGGAACTTTCTAAGTACAATAATTTCGTTTTCCAATATTTAAGACGTCGGTTATTATAAACGAAAATTGTATAAATATTTAAAGTATTCATGTAAAATCTGACATGTCTATTTATTAATTTTTGGCATTTTATTTCAATTTCCTGAATCTTGAAAACTCGTGATCAATTAATTATAAACAATTGTTAGTATTATAAACACAAAATGGAAATCGCTACATTTTGATGTAAATTTAAAATCAAATTGATTTATTTCTAAACATGCCAAGTTCTATTAATTTGTAATGTTAGGTTTTGCGTAGTTTCTTGTTATTTTCCTAATATCAAGAAAATTTAAATATTCGAGATTCTTTTCTACTTATGATATTGTAAAGAAGGGCTTTTTATTTGAAATATAAGAAAAAATGTTGGATTTTATGCAGTCCAATTACTGTTTAATTTATAATAAAAGATGGTTCTTTTATTTTAATAATCCTTTAAATTTCTTTAAGGCCCTATAAAATGTGGCTGGGGAGCTTTATGTATAAACGATTGAATTTTCACACAAAGGCAGTATAGTTCTGAACACATATTAGGGAACGTTTCTAGAGGGACTTTTTTTTTAAAGATTTGAAGTCTGCATTTTATTTCAATACTTGAAACTTGTATAAAAAATAAATATTTCCCTCCACATTCCAGTAAGGAATTTGGGGTAGTCTCAACCTCAACCAACGGGTTGCATGATTGTTTATTTTCAGTGTATTACTAGTCAATTAATAGCACCTAGACCGGCTATGGGGCGGGCACTTGAAACTTGTATACTAATAATTAATATGGGTTCAACTTCTGATTGAAAACTGTTATTCGTAATTTGTAACATATCTTACGAAAACATTTCTAGACCTTACGATATGTTTAACAAATAAAGTGATTATCTTCCCCGGTCGGATAACCCGTACGCCTACAATCCCAATTCTATCCCCAAAATCACCAATTGAAGTCATTATTTACTAACAGATCGACTTTTTTAACACCCTACTAAGCATGGCTAGGGAGGTTGGTAATCGACGTCGTAAGACCAATAATCGATTATAGAGAAGGTCCTTGTATGACTGTAATCTATAGTCTCCGAGTGTGGCTCTAATGTTTATAGTGGACAAAATTGTTGTCTTGCCCATCCCTTTTCAATTTCCTAATTCCTATCTTTGCCTCTACAAAATTGTAAATACTTCAATAATGATAGAATTTAATATTAAAAAATAATGAACGCAGCTTCTCTTCCAGTGAAAACAACCCAAGCATTTTTATTTCTTTGCCAAATTCTATAGTATATAACTTTCTTTTTTTGCCCAAGTTATTTTATATTGTGCACTCCCCCAACTAACACCAACTTAAGAATAAGTTATTCTGAATCTACCTTATATTCAGATATACAGATGAGTCAAATCTCTGAACGCAAATAACAGTGGGAAAAGTTTTTTTTAAATCCAACCGAGGACTAGGGCTCTGCAATCCAGTCCTACCACCCACATGCTCAACCCAACATAACATATTTATTATCGACACCAACCTTCAGGCTAACAAAATAATAATCCAATTGAAGACTAAGTCCAATTGCACAGATGAGAATTACAAAATATAAGAATAAAATAAAGTATTATGTAAAATAAATATTTACTAATTCTGTACTACTAAAAATTATAATTTTAAATCTTAGTAGCGTAGAGTGAAAATATATTTTGACGTTTTTCATGTCTCTATAATAAATTAGGCCGTGATTTATTAATCAATTTAAATTTTTTCACATTAAATGACAAAAAGTAAAGTCCGTCTTAAATGTTGATTATGGTGTTAAATGTGGTTTAAATGATATGTGCCATCACAAGCATATCAGTGATACAGTGCATGGTGCAAGGTTGTCGTGATATTTTGAAAAATTGAGACCAACAGTTCTAAAATATCAAATGCGCGACAGAGCTTTTAAATTCCACTGCAAACAGGGTCGAATACTTTCAGGAGTAACTGTATATTAAATAAGTAAGACGTGTAATACTCATAGATTGCAGAAAGGATTCGTGAAATATTTAAATTAAACAATTTATTCGGCTTTTTGTACTATAAATAATCATTTTAATTTAATTTATTTATACAATAGTATAAACATTTGCAATGAAGAGAAAAATGTGCGAAATTAGTAAATATTTCCTAATTTCCACGCTTATTTATATTTAATCACTCTTAACGATTAGCTTTGGATAAAAACCACCGAAAAATACTCGTGGCCGCTGGCCGAAAGTGGTTCTAAAAATACGGGCTGTGTGCCAAATGACCATTTACAAATTAATATCACACCCGCGATTTTAAGCACAATCGTTAAATCTATTTTTGGTCTCATAATTGCGGTATCAGTTTTTGACGCGGATAAAGTAAACTGAGAAACTTCTTTCGATCCTTCCTAACATTTAATAATAACTTTCGCCATGCGAAACGCGTTTATTTTTAGGCATTCGCGATATTTATGACTCTCATCACTGGTATTGGTGCAGGCGATGATGCGTCACGGAAAATCCGTAATTAACGCGCGCGACGGCTAAACTGTGTTGGCTTTTGACTATTTAACCCACATACGCATTTCAGAAAATAAATATTGACCGTGTCAATGGAAGAAAGTAGGATAAGAACGTTAAACGAAAGAAAGAAAAATCATCCAATTTAAATACATCCACAGAACAGATATTAAGTTAATTAATTATTTCTACGAAAACTTCAATAGGTCAACCGTTATTTTTATATCTCATCCTCTATCCAAAACACATATTTGTCAATTAAATAATTGTTTAACCTCTAATATCCAATTAAATCACTAACATTCAACTTAATTGCAAGATTCCTGAAAATGATTTACATTAAAATACCAAAGTTAATGAATGAATGCGTTATTAGAGTAATTTAAAATATGCTTTTATGCTCATCCCTTAAGATAGGAGAAACTTGGGAGAGAAGAAAACAATTTAAGGTTGAATTCAAGAGTCCGTCTCCAGACCTCAGAGTGATAAAATGTAATAAAGGAGTCAGACTCCAAACGCCCGAGAGAACGAATAGTTAAGAAACAAAATTATAAAGTTGTCGCGTTCGCGCGTTTATATTGAAGTTCCAAGTGTTGCCTATAAGTTATCACTAGTAATATCTTCTTTGTATTATTTCCACTTGTACAAATAAAGTGTTTAATAATTATAATGTCGAAGAGATGATTTTTAATTAACAATTATAATCAGACCGGTTTATAATAATACATCATTAAATTGTAAGAGTCTATTTAATGTTTGAAAGTAAGGGTGGCCTCCAAAAACCATTATTATTTTAATTCTTTATGAAGTGGTGTTGATATAGGACAATTATCTTCATAGAACTCTGAAGGAACAACGGAATCCACCGGTGAAGACGATAACTCCGGGTCGCCGAAACCAAAGTGAATAACGGATTTACCGGCTAAAACTGACCATTCTAATATTATATAAGGCAAACGAATGCTAAATGGATATATAGAATATGTACGTGCTCTCAAAACGACTGGCGATTATTCATTAAACCAATTTTAAAAAATACAAATATTGGCGAATAAGGACTAGGAATTCTGATAAAATGACGTCCTTATATTGAAGTGATAATAAGAATAATTAAAATCTATTGTGACCGGTAATGAAATAGGGGAATGGATGTTCCTACACAACGAGGAAGTTTATTAATTGTATCGGGACGATGACATATTGACGTTTATAGAGCTAGGACATGTTTCCAGGATGGATGAAAGCTATGGATAGAAAATCTATGGTGGTCTCAAAAACCATTTCTTATAAAAGCAAGTTTTATTTTCTACGAGAATCTAAAATATATATTAAATATAAACGTATGAATTGTTGTTATTTTTTGTAAGAAAAGAGATAAACTAAACTGATCGGCAATGCAGGAGTGGGTGCAGAACATCTCAGGTGTTATATCCTGTATTCACATATAAAATATATGAATGTGGTAGTTATCAAGATGCACAAAAATGTAGCACCAGGTGTATGGTGGACAGCCATACGACCCTCCACGTTATTCTCCCTAGCTCTCCCTGCTTATAACCATTTCTGGCCCTAACTAACTTATTGCAATAGATAAAATAATGCATATTATGATTTTTTTACAGGATAGGATATTGTAAAAATATTTTTTTAGACCCGCTATTCAGCACCACGTACTAGGGCAGTATGGGTCCCAACACATTAGAAGAGGTTCAGCGTTCGTATTAATACTCGAATGCACAGTTAGAATTTATTACCCGATATCTTTGAGTGACGGTGTTTTTCCCCTGCATGCTTGGTTGTCCTTCTATCAAATTATACTGATAGAGATTAAAGATAATTTTAATTATGACACTCCGTTTTTAAAATTCTCAAATCATACTTCTTGATTTTAAACTAAAAAAATTGCACTATTTGCGTCAATAAAATTAGATATCACATGTATCAAATAGGTATATATAAATGAATACTCAGAATAACGATTCTATATGTGTAATATGTATTTTATGTTGTGGAAACAATCAATGGAAAAGGATTATAAATCATGATTCAAATAAAATAAATAAATTTCAAATTTGAAAATGCTCTTAAATACATTGTAAGAAGAACCCCCAAAACTAGGACAAACCTGACCTAATAATCTACATTAATAAGTACTTTGACTGAACGTTGGTTCTATAATTAGAGAAGAGTCTGTTTATTTTCTTTCGAACCGTCGATTAGTAATCAATATCTATCGGCTTAACGCTTGTAAAAATGACAAATTTGAATAGTTTCGGACCTCTGCCGTTGCCTTGACTAAGGCTGTTAACAACTACACCACCCACTAGAGTGCGAATATGTGCACCAGCGACGTGGTTAAGCATGTGTTAGAGCAACCGAGACGTCTCAATAGAGACATGACGTCAGACGCGTCTCTAGTACATTCCTTTAATTTTTGTATATTTTTTGTGTTTTTTTTTAATTTTATTTCTTTTTTTCTTTATTTATTTACAAACAAATCCATTTAGTGTATAATAATATATATCATGATATAAAAAATTGTAGGGCCTAGCTCTGAGACATGAAAGACAACCAAGGATGAGCAGAGAATGGATGAGATTTTGTTTTGGAGGGGGATAAATTGGATGATTTTGAGGTTTTTCGGAAAGGGATTGTGAGGTTGAGGGGATAGCTGAAAGAGAATCATATTCATAGCAGGAGACTATTCCTCTTCTGCGACTCCGACACATGGTGGACAAACTGGCTTGCCCTCCATGGCGTAAAAGGATTTACCAGTCACCGGTTTCTTGCAGTCCTTTACAAGAGGAGTTAGACAATAAATTAGATCTGGAATTAAAGACAAAACGGGGGAAGGGAAAAGAACTTTAATTCAACTTACCCTGCAGACAAAGCACGAGGGGTGCCATTGGGCGTTCAGGGCTGAAATGTAGTTCTCCATGATCGCCCTGTTGCAGCCGGCGCACTTTGGCGCAAACATGTCAAAGTAGTCGTTCCTGCAGTAGGGTTTGCCGTCCCTCTCGTGGAAGCCCTCCTCCCCGAACTGCTGCCCGCACTGGGCGCAGAAAAAGTGTTCCGTGTGCCAGGTCTTCTCCAACGCTGTTACGCATTTCTGTTTTTCAATAAGAAAGATTTCTGATTAGGACCTTAAATTAAGCCTCCACAAACCGCTTCATTACATCCAAAATAGCTCCATTGCAGTAGGCGCATCTAGGACTGAACAGATTGTGATAATCCGGCTCACAATAAGGGTATCCATCGCGCTCAAAGAAGTTCCTCGTGCCCAGCTCCTGATTGCAGTGATTGCAAGTAAAGTGCTCCGGATGCCAGGTCTTGCCCAGGGCTGTGATCACCTGGCCGACGATAGGCTTCTCGCAGGCGTTGCAGCAGCCCTTCTGTGTAGTGGTAACCCCTTGACGACTCATGTCCGCCTGCAGGTTTCCTAGCATAGAGTCCAGTTGGTCGTCGCGCTCTGTCAAAGTGCGCGTTGTCGTCTCGGTGATGGTCGAGTGCTGAATATGAGACACACCTTTGTTCGGCTTCGCGTAATCCGTAACCGTCTGATGCTGGGCACCGCTGGAGCTGACCTGGAGAGGAAAGACAAGAAAAAAGACACTAAATCTACCTTCTATTAAATTAGAAAACCCAAAATCTCCCAAAAAGAAAACCCATCAAAATTGAACAGACCGACAGTGAGAGAGAAAATTGATCCTATCCTCGAAGACGCCAACAGAATACTGAATATCTGAGCCCGAGTTCTGCGAGTGAGAGATTGGAAAACGTAATGCATAAAAATATATTATTTATTTAGAATTTTTCGCCCGACTAAGGCGGACCTACACACTTTTACCGATCTTATTTTCTAACTAGCCAGAGGAGTCGAGCGCGCGTCTTCTTTTCCCTGTCTGTCTTCAGATAATTATGGCAGCCGGTCCCATGGACCAGAAGGAGAGGAAAACTGTGTTTATTGAACATATTTGAGGCCATAGAATATTTTCACAGACACAGATCTTTTCCGTTCGGTTTAACACATGCGCACTGGTCTGCGGTTTCCTCTGCTCCACTCTTCTCCTCTCAAGATCAGGCTTTCCCCCATTAAATAATTCAAATGCCGGCATTTGAATGCAAATTTGAATTATTTGCATTTTAAAAATTGATAGATGTTTTACATCTCAATTACAAATTGATTATTTTTATCGATAAAGTTTTCTAAGATAAAAAAAACTCCTATTTTTAAACAAACAACTTGTGAAGGTTCGCCATGAAAATAAATCTGGAATCTCATCACCTATGAGCTACACAGCGCGAAACCAAGATCAGATCCTCCCACGTTCACCTTGATTATGTGATCATGTCTTGGGAAAATCGACCAACATATGGAGTTTCGAAACGGCAGAGCGTTTACATTTTCCTCGTTTCCGTCTGCCAGTCACAAGTTGAATAATTCTCCACCACACAAATCGGTTAATTCTGAGGCGGCCGCGCGACGCTGCTGTGGATCCACTTCCGAAATGTCCACCCAGTTATAAATATAAATTTTGGTGCTTCCACAATTTTATTGTGTTGAACGAACAATTTGCAGTCTCTGTTTTTGTATCGAAAATTCGTTAAAAATAGACACACTTTTCTTGATTTTCATTATTTTTAGTCCACACACTCTCTCTCCTCTCCTCTGACAGCAGTGTCGATGAAAGGCAAAATTGTTGCCAAACCGCGCGGCCGATCTCTGCACAGCAGGTGCATCCATGCCAAAGAGGAGTCTGTCTCTTTGACAAACACATTATCGCCGACACCGTGCAATTAAATTATCTGTCCAATTTGAGTCAAGGCAGATTGCCCATAATCGAATTTCTCACAGTTCAACAACTATTCGAAGGCAAATCATAATTCGTTCAAAAATAACCCAACGCCTAGACCAGGCTAATCCTTGAATTATGATGTTTATTACGTCGACGCCCTCAGAGATCTCATAAAATATTTGTAATAAATTCAAATGCTCTTAAACTGAGTAATTTAACAAATCTTTTGCACTTTATTGATTATTAATTCGGATTATCAAATAGTTATTTGTGCCACAAGGACGTAAAATCAGCTGGTTTGTAATGAGTCAAGCATTTAGACGAATGTGAAAGAAACACAATTTGTTTTTGCAACCTTAGTTATAAAAATTAGTAATCACATGATAAGATCTAGATCCTTGAACATAAAGTATTATTTTTCCCAATTTTGATATAAAAAGAACTTGTTTTCATTAATTTATGTTTCAATAAAAAGTGAAACTTTTCTAAATGAAACATAATAATCATCACGGCTTTAAAAACTGAATGAATACAGGCATGAAAAAAGTACTAAAGGAATGAAAAGATACAACTCCATTCACAAATACATCTTATCATTCGACTTCTTCTTCTAGTCTGAAGAATGAAACATCAAAATGTTTCATCAAATTTTAGTCACGATATAAATTGATAATAAATAAATTAGCAGTGACGTCAAATTTTTTAATAAACTTGTAATTATATCAAATCTAATTCTAAATATCATTAAATATGATCAGTATTAAACACTTCTTTGATTTATAAAACAATTTCATTTAGGGCAGTTTCTGTGAATTATTGACAGAAGTCATTCAAAGTTATGTTTCGATGTTTCCCATACAAATATTAAATTAGTTTTTGTGCTATTTTACAAAGGAAATTCGGAAAAATAGCATTCGTTTTTCAACGTTTAATTCAATTTTCTCGAAGGAAGCCATTTGCGTCGACTTCGTTTTCTAGCGGAAACAGCCTTCCTTCTTGAAAACCGAAACTTAAACCGTCTTGAAACGAAAATAACTATTTTTCGAAACTAGTACAAAAATTATGAAACTGAAGTTGTTAACATCCCGCTCATATTTCGACCCAAACATATCTCAGTTCAGAAGTAATAATAATAGTTATTTATATCTTTTAAAGTCACGAGAGTAACGAGTGTTTAATAATGCTTACCGACCGTGTTTTTATACAAAATTTTATGCATTTTAAAATAAATTAAAACAAAAATTTAAAAGCATTCGTTTTCTTAAAATCAAATTTAAAATTTGGTTATCTCCCTCTAATATTTGTGTTTCTTTTTTTCATGCAACAAAAATGCATAAAGTAAATCATATTTATCCAGAAAAACTAACAAATACTAATAAAAATATGAAATTTTTCTGTCTAAAACATTAATTAAAATGACATATTTATACCCTTTTTTGCATTTTTGTAGCTTAAAATTGATATTAGGACACTACAATTTCTTCTGTCAAAGACGTTTTTATAGGACAAGTGCTTTAAAGAGTTCTTTAAGGCAACAGTGCTTTTCCTTTATTATTAATGTGTGACCTCCGTAAAAGAAATCAATCAAATTTATATGTACGTAAGTTTTGCTATGTAGGGTTTAACTGTATTTGCGGATGCATTTGTATGTTTTTGACTGTTTTACCGGATGGTTTAAATTGTAATTAGTACAAATTAGTAAAAAATCAACTGTATACGGTCCTTTTAAATTTAAAACAATCCATTAACGGATAATATTTCCTATATGAAAGAAAGAGAAGCAAGATATTGCTTTCTACATTTTCTCTTAGAATTAGAAAAGGAAATGAAAACAATGTGAGCGTCACAAAAAATTTAATTTTTAGGACAACGAATGTTTTTTTTAATTTTTGTGTTAATTTATTTAAAAATGCATAAAATTTTGTATAGAACACGGTCGATAAGCATTATTAAACACTCGGCTTTCTTTAAGGCACTGGCTACGCTCGTGGCTTAAACCAACCCTTGTGTTTAATAATGCCCTATCTTATCGACCTTGTTGTATAAATAACTATTGTAGCAACGGTTATTAATATTTCTGTTTCAATGACAAATTCAAAATTAGAATCTCATATATTCAATTTTAGTCATAAATTTGGTTTGTTTATAATTTAGACAATCTTACTTAACGTGGCATGTTATTGCCAAATATTAATTGACCAAATAATTTTATTTGACAATAAATAATAGCATTCATCTCTCATTCAGTTGTATAAAAATTATACATGTTTGACTTAGCAATTTAGAAAAAATAAACAGATTTTAAATTCTTAGCCATTTAAAGTAAATATTTCAACGGTCTGAATAAGCCAATTTTGAAAAACAATTCAAACTGTATTGTTATTGAACAATATCTTTTGATACAAAATAAAAAATGAACTAGATTTTTCATCGCCTAAAATAACTTCAACATTGATTCATTTCCCAAAACTATATTATTTATTTATTAAAATTAATGGTTAAAGGCAGTGCCCAATTCATGTAATATTACATTGGTAATTGAGAATTTCATTCTCCAGCAGTCCATCCCCTAAACAACTATTTCACATAAATTATTCAAATCCTTCCAATAACTCAAACAAAATGTAAAACAATAACTTTGAATCAACAACTAAAAATATGCTCTTCAAATTTAAAGTCTCGAAAAATAGAACATATTAATATCTCTAACGCTAATTACCATTTGAATCAGTATTTCAAAGAGTTTAATATACGTTAGAATAACGTCATAACCGAATTATTTAAAACAATGAGAAAATTTGCTTTTGTTCTTTTATAATGTTCTCTAAAATCAAAATTCTCTTTCCTTTTGATTTCAAAGCCTCAGAACAAATAATAGCATTGTAACAATAATTTAAACATTAAACAATAGAGATGGAAATTTATTAAATACAAATAATACTTCAAGTACACAAAACAATATATCTACTGGTAACTGACTTAAATAAGTGTCGCCGAGTGACGGCACTTGGTAGTGAGATGATTAGAAAAGTATGTAACTTGAAGTACATATTCATTGTTTTAAAAAACATCACTTCAGAAGACAATAGATATTTTTACCAAATAGTTATTCATACAACTGTGTCGATAAGATAAATACTAGGGTTATTTAAAGTTACGAGCGTTACGAGTGTTTTAAAGAACGTCTGTGTGAGTAATAATGCTTACCGACTGAATTGTATACAATATTTTTTGCATTTTTAAATAAATGAAGATCAAATTTTTGATGATAGAGAGAGAATTATATCTGTCGTCTATCACTTACACATAGTTTAAATGGTTAAACTTCATTCACAAAATCAGCTGTCGCAAAGAGAATCCCGATATATGCATTTCATTAAACGTTCCATTTAATTTTAAACCATCTGGTAGACTGTAAACCATTTTTTTCGGAACTAACTTCTATTTGAAATTGAAAATAATAGATAATTATACAACGAGGTGGCTAAGATCAGGGATTATCGACCGTCTTTTATACAAAATTTTGGGCAATTTTAAATAAAATAACACAAAAATTAAAAACGTTTTCTTAAGATCAATTTTAAAATTTAGTTCTCTGCAACACACTTTTGGAGCTATTTCATAAGAGATACCCGATATACCATAAGTATTTCTTTCGTTCGTGCCATTTAAATTTAAACCTTCTGTTGGGCAGTAAACTACATCATTACGGAACTGATTTTTTTATGAATTTGAAAATTGTTCACTCTAATAAAAAAAGAAAACATANTTTTCTTAAGATCAATTTTAAAATTTAGTTCTCTGCAACACACTTTTGGAGCTATTTCATAAGAGATACCCGATATACCATAAGTATTTCTTTCGTTCGTGCCATTTAAATTTAAACCTTCTGTTGGGCAGTAAACTACATCATTACGGAACTGATTTTTTTATGAATTTGAAAATTGTTCACTCTAATAAAAAAAGAAAACATAACATTATTACATTACAGAATTCTTTAAAGGACTAGTGCCATAATAGTTATTTATAAAACAAGGTCAATAA
>JXOV01022251.1:0-15837 GCA_001014945.1 Clogmia albipunctata
TAAGACTTTTCAGTGTGCACACGCCATAAGTCTTTTAAATCTAGTTCAATACTATAATATAAAGTATTTGGTTACTATTTCCAATTAAATATAAAAGAATGTCATTCAATTATTAATTTAACATAATTCTCCCTTTTACAGATAAAAACGCTCAAGCCGGGCAGCTCAGAGAAGGCGAGATGCGATTTCCTCACCGAAGCCAGTATTATGGGCCAGTTTGACCACCCGAATGTGATTTATCTGCAGGGTGTGGTGACCCGAAGCAATCCAGTGATGATTATCACCGAGTACATGGAGAACGGCAGCTTGGACACGTTCCTGCGGGCAAACGACGGCAAATTCCAGACGATCCAACTGATTGGCATGTTGAGGGGAATCGCGGCTGGAATGAACTACCTGTCGGATATGAATTACGTTCACAGGGATTTGGCGGCCAGAAATGTGTTGGTCAATGCTCAATTGGTCTGTAAAATCGCAGACTTTGGCCTAAGTCGAGAGATTGAGAATGCCTGTGACGCGTACACGACGCGGGGTGGAAAGATTCCGGTCCGTTGGACGGCGCCCGAAGCAATAGCCTTCCGGAAATTCACGTCCACGTCGGACGTGTGGAGTTATGGAGTGGTGCTGTGGGAGGTGATGAGTTACGGCGAAAGGCCGTACTGGAATTGGAGCAATCAGGACGTGATCAAGAGCATAGAGAAGGGCTATCGACTGCCCGCGCCCATGGACTGTCCAGAGGCGCTCTACCAGCTGATGCTCGACTGTTGGCAGAAGCAGAGGACGCACAGGCCGACCTTTGCCAGCATAGTTTTGACGCTGGACAATCTGGCCAGGCAGCCGCAATGCCTCCTGACCACAGTTAACTCGGCGGCCACAGCGACCGCCAAAGCCAATAGCAATAATGCGGCGTTAACCCCGGACGAGAAGATGGGAATTAACGCCGCCCAGCAACAGATGAATAGCAATACGGGAACTTTGGGAGGAGGTGGAGTTGGTGGTGGTGTTGGGTCGAACACGGCCACGACAACGGGCACCCTCGGCGGGGTCAGCCAAACGGGACAAAGTGTATTTATCAACACGGACCTGTGGCTGGATAGCATCAAAATGGGTAGATACTGTCAGCATTTCAAAGAAGCGAATCTTTCCACAGCACAACAGGTGAGGATTTGTTTTGTTTTTTTAGGAGTTTTTAAAGGAGATATTGGTTATAATTAGTATTAAAGGTCTGATATTATCTAGAGAAATATAATGATGCTTAAAATGGAGGTTTTATAGAATAAAAGTTTTTTGGCATTCAACACCACACNCTCCACAGCACAACAGGTGAGGATTTGTTTTCTATTATGGATATTGTTTAAATTAGTATTAAAGGTCCGATAATATCTAGAGAAATATAATNTTCCACAGCACAACAGGTGAGGATTTGTTTTGTTTTTTTAGGAGTTTTTAAAGGAGATATTGGTTATAATTAGTATTAAAGGTCTGATATTATCTAGAGAAATATAATGATGCTTAAAATGGAGGTTTTATAGAATAAAAGTTTTTTGGCATTCAACACCACACACAAGGGCAGTATTGATCCAATTTTCCCTTTAAAGTACCCATTAAAGGGAAAATTGGATATTATTTATATGTAGTCGTCAATACGATTGCCAGGGACTTTTTCCGAATTAAATTGTGAAGGGTGTTCAAAAATTAACGCAATATTTGAATGAAATGTAAAAGGTTTCTATTTTTTAATTTATTTATTTGGTAAGTGAATCATAAAGTACATAATACAGTGTTAGTTATGGAAAAACACAACGGGCGAATAGTCTTTAGGATTATGCTGTTGGACCACATAGAGAGTTCTGCGATGGAGGCTCTAATCGAAAGAAATCGTTTTAAAAAAATCGTATGAACCGACAAAATGCCATAAAACTGATTTCGAGTTTTGGTGAGGCTCACGATCCTGGTGCATGGTTCGTTGGGCCGTATTCACCCTTAAAAATAAATTCAACTTTTTCTTCATATAAAACTCTTAATATAATCAGGCTCGTTGCAGTACACTAGCCCATATCCTTTTCAAGTTCGCGGTTATTAATAACTTCATGAACTCCACCTATAAGATCTTGAATCAATAGGGCATTATAAAAGTGTTATCTTGAACTATCTGAAAAGAAAAAAATCCTAATTTTTTAAATCTCTGATTTTTAGAGCAATCAACTAATTCCTCCCATCACCCCTTAAGGTGTTAAATGATAAAATAATGATGGTTAACTATGATTACCTCCTTAGAGAGATACGATCATAAAACTTTCTTACAAAATTAGGATGGTAACGTGTTGTGGGGTTTTAAAAATGTTCATTTTTGAGAATTTGACGTAATACCCGATTATGTCTAGAGAAATTTAGTGTGGCTTTTTATAGAATAATATTTATTAAGTACTACACAAAAGTGCAGTATAGGTCTGGATACCTTAAAGGAAAAATTAGATAAATTTACTTGTAATCAATACGGTATTGTCGAAGACCTTTTGTTGAGTGTACTGGAAGCTTTTAAAGTTTTTTTTTAATATTAACATAACCAATGTTTTATTTTATCGTCATTTCAGATCTCAAGGTTAACGGCGCAACAGCTGAGTGATATGGGCATCACGCTGGTGGGTCATCAAAAGAAGATTCTGCATCAGGCTCGACAGTTGGACACAATCATCTAAAAGAAGAAGGAAATGGGAGAAAGTGTAAAATGTGTAGACAAAACAAGGAATAGGAAGAAAGTGAGAAAGGCAAAAAGTGATTTTATAAATTGCAAACACATTTAGTTGAAGCCATTTAAAACTAGCGAATTTGATTAAGTGTGACGTATGATGGATGAAATGAGGAAAATTATGAGTAAAATAAAAATAATCAATGTTTTTTATACTGCGTTTCCAAACAACAGATATAGGAAAGGGCTCTTACTTTGCTCTAGATATTCATCTCGACAGCATTCTGTACTCAATATATCATTTTCGGGTGAAAAAAAACCATGAATAATGTGTGTGCGTGTGTTTGTGCCAATTGAAGAGGAAGTAGTGAAAAAAGCAGCAGGAGCAGCAGCGGCGCGATATAGGGGGGAGAAAGTTGTTGTGTCTGGATAACAAAAGTAAAACAGAACAAAAAAGTAGTAGAAGTGCGAATGTGGGTAAAAAAAATGCTTGAGACATACTCATGACTTAATTAATTCTCTCTAAACATAATGCATATAAATACAACCACAACAAAAGTAATAATAACAGGCGAAAAGGATAAAAGGAGACATGAACAAAAAAGAGCGATCAAGAATCTCATTATAGATAAATTTATAAATAATATATTAAAATATATATATATTTAAAAATGATTATATATATAAAATAGATATTTCAAGACTGCAGATGGTACTTACGAAAAGACGGGTAGTATGTTCCGGGATAAGAGACGGGAGGAGAAGAAGAAGAGATAGGATCAGATATGACTATATATTTTTTTGTTTTTATTTTGTGGGTTTTTTATTTTTTGTTCTTTTTTACAATGCTCCATTTTTATACAATTATTATTATTATGTATTGCAATAGAACTGATATAAATTATGAAACCGCTGTAAATCTCTCTATATTGTTAGGTTTTTTGTATTATGAAATAGATATTTATAATTAATATACAGGTGAGCGCTAGACAATTTGTACTGTCTTTTGTTTAGAGAATACCGGACTTTATTATAGGGTTAGTTTTTGTAAAATTGAGATTATTTTTAAATGACGAAAATGGTTTATTTGAAAAACTACGATTAAAGACGGTACTAATTGGACAGTGCTTGCTGTATTTTTTTACATGACACATCACAAAAACACACATACAACCACTCAAAACTCAGAATGATCATAGTTTGCCGCGCATTTCAAAAGACTGTAAATAAAGATTTAATTATAAAGAAGAAAGTGTATAAAAAAAGTCGATATAGTAAAATTCAAGATAGCCAGACAGACAGAGACAGTGTTTAAAAGGAGGAAGAATAAAAGACGAGACAGACGACTCTCAGCCAGGAACAATCTCTTTAGTATGTAAATGTAACAAAAAACAAGAAAAAACTGAAAAGCTCTTGCAATTGAAACTGCCTACTTTGGTTCTGATTATTATGTATCACTTTTTATACGCCTAGCCTACCTGATTTTGCCAGTGTAAACATTCTGTTTTAAGGACATACTTACGGAAGGGGATGAGGAGAAGTAGAAGAGAATAGATGAAAGAACGAATGTACTTGTAACATATTATTGATGACGAGACGAGTTTGGTGGTTTTAGACTTAACAAAAATGAAGAAGAAAGAACGAAGAAGGCTCTTGAATCCGTCGTCGTCAAAAAACGGAGCAATTAATTCATTTTATAAAGAAAAGGAGGAGAAGGAGAATTTTATTAATGAAAGTAATTGACCCGAACCGAAAACAGAATATATTCCATTTTAAACTTGTGATTTTTTAATTTATTTTAAAAGAGGTTAATTATAATTATATTGCTAATTAGAATATTTGATTATAAATATATATTTAACAATGATGAGATGATATTATGACGATCTATGAATATATATTTAATTATATGTAATAGCTAACAACGTATCATTACATAGATAAGCATTTAAATAAAAATCAAACATTTTCAAATCAATAAAAGTGGTGTTTAATTTATGTGTATTGAATTTTTTAAAACGAATGTTCCTTTTTGTAATTAAAACAATTTAACTACGTTCAACCTAATTTTATGAAGGTAAATATTGGGGGTTGAATGGATTTATGTGCTTTAAATAAGTAAGATCCTAAATTCAAAATTCTTGCATATCCTAATAAATTTTTTTTACACTCCATTTCATTTGTTTAAGGACGCTGTTTTCGATTTATATTTTAATTAATATCTCAAATTGTGTCAATCCAATTGCAAATCTTTTTTGCAAGAATGATGATGAATTCATTGACCACCGTCTGGGCCATAAAACAAGGGCCTAGGTTTATTGCAGGTAATAAAAAGAGACGACGACCTTAAATGTGCGGGTTTTTCCCTCCAAATTCCCAATTTCACTTGTTTAAGAACGCTAGTTGTTTTAGTTCATCGGAGCCATAAAACCCCGTTTTTGGTTATTATTATTAATTGGTTTAGTTGTCTACTTTCTTATTTTACATATTTTAGTGATTTAACATTTATTTTTTTTATATAAACTAACAGCTTACTATGTTTTATTTTTTGCACTTCCGTAACGAAACATACGCTTTTTGATATCCATTTAAGTTTCGTAATGTTTCACTTTATGGCACTCAGCGAAAATTTTGAATTTTTACTAGTGAAAAAAATGTCAAACTATCCCACAAATTTGTCTCAAAGTCAAAATTTGGTCGCCATTGTTGCCCTTAAACTACACCAAATATTGGTTTCGGCTATGCCATAGGACCGTGATTAAGTTTCAAATTAATTAATGTTTCCTGTTTCAAAAATTTAATACCTTTTCAACAGCGATCAACATATAATTTCGCTATTTTTGTTGGGTTTGAAATGCTTGCGGATGCTGATGTTCCGCGGATGCGAATATTCGCAACATCCTTAGTTATTTCTAACAACGACGAAATGACTAACAATAAACAAAAGATGGTTTTAAGGAAGACAGTTAATTTTAATATGTAAAATACAAAAAATAGCAATTCATTATTTCTCGATCTGGTTTTATAAATGAATATTAATGAAAGCTTAAAAGACTATCTAATAATTTAAATTGTAAATCAGCCTATTTTACGCCCCTTGCCAAACGTTACCACAGCCGAATTTGCGTGAATTTCTCCCGGAGAAGATAATCTAATAATAAATAAAAGGAGGCTGAGTTAACGAATCCTGAATTACCCTCCTGGACCTCCGATTGGCCTGTTTAGTGACAAAAATAACGGTATTTAGGATGTCGCTCTATATTTCAAAGCCATAGCGGCCTTAATACGTAATCTATTTTAATTTTTAAAACTGCAAATAAAATACAGATTCCATAGACATGCAATATAATTATATCAGTCGGGAATTGCGACTTTTAAATAGGGAAGTTCAGTCCCTTAACGGTAGTTAAGAGACAAAAAGAATTTCTAGGTAGAATATCATTAGAATCAATTAAAAAGCGTTTGGTTCATTCGCCTAACAATAGAAAGCAATAGCAAGCAAAAATGAAACATCAATTTAATTACATTTTGTCGCGACAAATGATTAATCCTTTCATATTTTATGGCCATCTCATAATTTCAGGTCCACACAATTTTATGACCCCCATGCTAAAGGAGACAAATCAGGAAAATAACAATAGAAAGAGTAAAAAGTTATCGGTCAAATTAACTCTTATGGCCCAACCTACCTGGAGGTAATAAAAGATGTAATGTGATTTTTCAGAAATGGTTCGTATTCGTATACGCCGAGGAACAGAATTTTTGATTATTCTAGTATAAGCTTCAATTAAACCATGTACAAATCGAGCTAAACCGATTAAAATATTTCCAATATAATAACGAAATACTTATCTATTTTTTCATAAAAAAATGAAAAGTAAAACTCAGAAAATCTTGCAATCAGATGACCTTTCAAGCCGCTATTTTGTTGTAACAAATGTGTACAAATTGTCAATTCTGTGAATGAAGCAAGTTGGTTACTAAAATTGATTTTGAATTAAATTATAAAATTACCAGTCAAACACTTTTAAAAAAATGAACGAAAAGATGTAAAACAGGTATTGAAATTTCAAGACAGTAGAATCCGTTTAATATAACTCTGCTTATAATGACCATCCGCTTAATATGACGAATTTCAAAACAAAGTTTGGTTTACTTGTTAAAGGTTTTACAAAAAATAGAAGGATATAATGACACGTTTATAACGACTAACCGGTTAGTATGACCATTTTTTTCATTTTGACCCGACATTTACTAATGTGTTCTCAAAAATTTCTAATTTTCAATTTCATTTTATGATCGTCTGACTGACCAATGCTAAAGGAGAATAAGAAAAATGGGCAATAGAAAGCAAACGGTCCATTGTTTACATTCACAGCCTTTTTCAAGTAGAAATCGGAATAAACTTATTAAAATATTTCTAACATTAAAAAAAATAAAACTCGTGAAATCTTTACAGCCTAAGCTTTATTTTAATAGAAAATTCAACTTATACAATCATTATTGTATTTTATAACCAAAATAATAATAAAAAGGGAGATATCAAAGATATTGCTTCAATTATTCTTCGAATGCATTATATGATTCATAACGTTTGTGCATTTTGCGGAGTTGCTGAGGAACTTCTTGGTTTGCCTCTTCGAGGATTCTGATCAATTCGGATACATTTCGCACGTCGCACCAGTCGAAGAAAGAAACCGCCGTCCCTTTGCGACCAGCTCTTCCAGTCCTTCCCACTCTGTGCACGTACTCCTCGATGTTCTTTGGGAAGTCATAGTTCACCACGTGAGTTATGTCCTCAATGTCGATTCCCCTGGAATAAACAAAACAAAAGAAAATTAATATTTTGAAAATGAAATTTATTAATTAAATTATCATTAAATTAATTACCAATTAGAAATAATTTTATGAAGGGACGAGAAAAGAAAGCACAATAAAAACACAAAATTAAAAAAAAAACAAATTAAAAAAAACAACATTTGTTATTTCGTGCAATTTCATCACTTTTAATCAAAATTTCATATGACTCATGTCTCATATCATGGATTAAAAGGTTAAATATGCTTTCGTAAATTTGAAATTCTTCGAATGTTAAAATTATTGGATTTTAATTATTGAATAAATAAAATTACTTTTTGGTAATTAACTTTTTATGTAAAACTTAATTCATTAAATTTATTTCTAACCCAAAAAATTTATTACATAAAATTATGGAATTTGTATATATTTGTATACAACTCTATCCGTTCATTATAGTAGTCAATGTTTTTTTTCTTCTATAAAACCCTTCATAATTTTACACTGTTTAATTATACATTATTCAATATTTTTCAATTCAATTGTAAATATATAAAATAAATACTTTGTATCGAAATTCAACTACCAAAAATTATAATTTTATATCTTAGTAGAAAATATATTTTGACATTTTTCTTGTCTCTACAAGATAGATAAATAGATAAAGTTTTTATACAATATTTACATTTGATTTTATCAATTTGGCGCCATTTTTCGATAAGCGATTACTTATTCTACTAATATTAATTATAGTCTATGCTATTAATTAAATTTTAAGTATTGAAAAAATATTATGGTGCAAAAAAAGGAATTTTGTCTCTACAAAATAGTAGGCTAATCAATTTAAATTTTTCCCCATTAAATTACCAAAAGTAAAATTTTCTTAAATACTGGTCCTGTTTTCAAAATATGGTTTAAATAGAGGTTTAAATAAATCAGAGATAAATTGAAATCGAAAGTTCTATTTACTTGACAGTTTCTTTCCCTAATTGTATGTGTTTAGATCCTTATTTAGTAATGGATTGACCTATTTCTCCATATTTTGCGAATAATGAACAAATAAATATGCGAACTGTATAAGATTTCGTAAAAAAAACTGGTTGGAAAACCCAAAAAAATAACACTTGTCATTTATAAAACTCATTTCCCTCGTTTTCCAGAATTCTACTCGTGTTTAATTATTGTCCATTTTCTCACACATTTTTTAAACAACTATTATAATATGAATATCATAAATAAAAAAAAAAAACAATTACCTGGAAGCGACATCAGTGGCGATCAGAATATGGACTTCTCCGGATTTGATATCGGCGATTGCCCTTTCGCGGTCCCTCTGCTCCCTCTGTCCATGGATGCAGTCACAGCGGATGCCCTGTTGGGCGAACTCGGCCGACAAGTCATCGGCTCTTATCTTCTTTCCGCAGAAAATGATCACTTTATCGGTCGGTTTCATGTCGTACACGAACTCCATAATCCTGTCGAACTTCTCCTCTTCTCTCACAATTTCCACGAGCTGCGTCACTGAGGTGACTGCGGCGAGATCCAGACTTCCCACGACTACTTGAATCGGCTCCGTCATGTACTTCTTCGAGAGCGCTCTCACGCCCCAGGGCCAAGTGGCGCTCGTCATCACAGTCTGTCGGTCCGGACGAATGTTGAGCAGCACCCTTTGGATTTGCGGCTCAAAGCCCATGTCCAGCATGCGATCGGCTTCGTCCAGGACGAAATAAGTCACATTGGTCAGATCTATCACATTATTCTCCAGCAGGTCGTTCAAACGGCCCGGAGTTGCAATCACAATCTCTACCCCCTTTTCGACTTTGTCGATCTGCTCCTTCCTCCTTTCTCCGCCGTATATGCAGTCCGATCTCANGTCCAGGACGAAATAAGTCACATTGGTCAGATCTATCACATTATTCTCCAGCAGGTCGTTCAAACGAGCCGGAGGTGCAATCACAATCTCTACCCCCTTTTCGACTTTGTCGATCTGCTCCTTCCTACTCCCTCCGCCGTAGATGCAGACCGCTCTCATGCCCCGGAAGTGGAACTTCTCCACCTCGGACTGGATCTGCAGAGCCAGTTCTCGAGTTGGAGCCAGAATACAGACGGTGGGACCGGTTCTTTTCGCTCTTGGAATGCTCTGGTTTTCGGTGTGGATCATTGCCGGGAGAATGAACGCCAAGGTCTTGCCCGTGCCAGTCTGAGCGATTCCGATCATATCCTCCCCGCTCAGAAGCACCGGCCAGGCTTGTGCCTGAATCGGACTCGGCCCGGTAAAGTTCATTTTCTCGAACTGTTGGAGCATTTCCGGGTATTTGGAAAAGCAATGCTCAAATTTGGTCACTGGCTTTGGAATACTTCTATCCTTATCCTCACAAAAGTTCCTCTGAACTGTAATTTTGTTGTTTTTAAACCGAATTTCATCCACTTCTTCTTGAGAAAAGTTGGCCACTTCCGGACTCTCTTCATAGAAGATTTTCTCCACTGGCGGCAAGTGGCCCCACTTCTCCATCTCAAAGATCTTGTCATTCTTGTCCATCTCATCCCAGTTGATCAATTCCATCGGGGGTGGCTCATAAACCGGCTTTTTCTCCTCTAAATAACCTCCATTTTCACTCATGCCCAACAGATTCATGATTTTACTCTTTGCATCCAAACAATCGTTGGTTTCTCTACCTGAAATGGTCACCATTTTGTTGCCGTCGTGATTGGTCTGCTTGTCAATGACCACACGCACTCGGAAAGTCTGCTCAATGTCCCTAATTGTGGATCCGCCTTTGCCAATCACTCGCGACACGTCAAAATCGGCGATTTCGAGGGTTTCAGACGCCTGATTTCCGTTCTCAAAGCCATTACGACGTCCTCCTCCTCCTCCACCACCTCGATTGCCACCAAAGCCTCCACCACGGCCGCGTCCTCCGCCCCTACCGCGCCGGTTTCCTCGGAAATCGCCGTAATTTGATCCTCCTCCTCCTCCGCGTCGGTTGTTGTTCCCGTAACTCGAGTTATTCCCATAGCTACCAGAGCTGGAAGACTCGTTCAAGTGCGGGTAGCACATACTTTCATCCCAGTCGTCAGACATTGTGAAATTCACTTGTTTTGTTCTTTTTAAAGCCTTCGAGATGTTTTAATAATAAAGCACTTGTATTACAAACTATTGTTCCTTTACTATTTTAGACAAGAGGATGGAATCCAGTTATTGTCACTTGAAAAATTATTACTTGAATGAGGAAATTCAAGTCTTCTCTTCTGTTTTGAAATAATTTTTTTTTTCTTCAACAACAACAAAAAAAAACAATGGGAGAAAAATAGAAGCAAACATAACCTAAAATTACTAAGTAAAGGTAATCTATCTACTACTATATGAAGAAAGAAGACTTTTGTGGAAATTTCATGTCTTAATAAAGTGGAAAAGTCTTTTCAAACTGAGAAAAAGTATTAAAAAATGTAAAAACCGTTAAATAATTCAAATACAAATGATACTGAGTGTGACAGCAAGAATTTCGTGCTGTCAAATATTCCACGTAAACAAACGAGTTTCAAAAAGTTTTTTCGAAATTGTTTGAAACCTCGTCTTTGAATCGCCGAACCGTGATAGTTTGAGGCTGTTGCGATGGGAGCCAATGTGAGTCGCAATGATGACTTTTCACAGAACGAATTCCTGAAGCGGTTCGTGGGAAAAGAACCAATTCCTCCGGACGAAAGTTCCGACTTCTGGGATTCGTTTCTCCGCTACTTGATCGCCCTTCCTGCCAATAGGTAACTGATTGATGGTGTTGTCTATGAATGTACTAATTTGATTCCCATTGCAGTCAAGAGCAGCTCAGCTTGGACTCGAGGCTGGAGACGAGTTGTCAGAGTTTCTTGACAAATAATCTGCAGACCGGAAACCTGGGCTCTTTGATCAGTGTTTTCCTGAAGAAGGTGAACGAGTTGTTGGCGCTGTCGGACCAGGAGAGCAATGTCCACATCTGGCAGGCATTTAATGCTTTATTCATCATCCGGTCCCTGGTCAAGTATATTGTCGAAACTGGGTCAGAGTTCCAGCTGCTTCAGCACTTTGAGGCAGTGCCCATCGACAAGGCGACAACGACAAATGGCAATAAAGCAGAAAGCGAGGCTCCTTCAGTCGATGGGTCCAAGTTCGAGGCCTTCTTAAATGCAATAATCAACATTATTGTCGTCATTCCTGTCAAGTAAGGGCAAGATATCTTAATTAACTTTATTATGCTAAGAAATACATAGTTTTTAAAATGGATATATTCTTAGTTATAATAACAAAATTTTAAAGAACTTTCGAAAAGAGTTTTGAATATCTAAAATCATTTTAAAAAATCTAGAATTGATCTTAAAAGACTTTTAATTAAATAAATATCAGTATCAAGTAGAAATTGGAGTTCCTGTATATTGTGTTAATTAGGCCACGTCGTTAAAATAGATAACGACATCAAATTTCATTTTTATTTCGGTTATTAAATTGGTCATTTTTGATGATAAGAAATTACTATTAAAATGAAGTTGTTGCAAATTTCATATTTGCACATATTATTGTATTGTAATACCATTTATAATACCTATTACCTACAAAAGATGTTGCTCCCCTACAATTTGTGATTATTTATATAGAATCGAATAATTTGGTGTCATTTGCATTAATAATACGAAACTTATTTTAAGGGAAAGTTCCTCACTTTTAAATAATTATAACTATAAATAAAACAAAATATGATTTCAGTGGTACAAACACCTATATTTGGGTTTTGTGGTGACACCCCCCACAAACACAGAAAGAAGTGAAATTGAGATTTATTAAACAACAATAATCCTAACCGCCCACGTGTATAGTCTAGTGGACAGCCTCCCCGGAGGTTGTGGGATCGAATCCTGGGTTAAGGTTGTGACTACCCAAGTTCCTTACAGGAATGTAGACGGAAAATTTTTTATTATTTTAATTTTTTAATTTATATTTCTTAAAAAATTTAGTTAATTTCATTCAATCAAAAAGAATGATAAAGCCAATATCATTGGAATATCAATTTGTAATTTAGAGAATATATGACCAACAACATTATTCGACAATCTTCAACCCACTATCGGGGTGATATGGTCTTATTATTATTATTATTATTATTAAATTATTATATAAATGAAATAAATAAGATTTTAAAAGATTTTATTATTCCAGAGTCTTAGTTTTAGAAGATGCAAAATACTTATTTTTAAATGAACCAGAAGTTGGCGCTCCTATTCTTATTGTTTTGAGATAAATTTGGAAATTATCTTGTGGAAAGATTATTAACAGATTTTTTAAATCCCTTTAAGATGAAGTGTATATTGATATAATCATCACTATAAATTACTTGAGATCGTGAGATGTAAGATTTTATTGAAAAAACAATAATAATATGTTCAAAATTAATTTAACTTAAGGAGATTTCTCAGATATCATTCATCATGTCATTTTAACTTTAAGGCCGTTATAATTGCAGTTTGTAATATAGGATTCTGTTCCAAATGACGTAGTATTCTTCGAATTACTTTTTCCAACCAAAACGGCTTTAACTAAAATGTTACTTTTCTTGTCTCCCAAATGTATTTTTATTTTATCCAATACTAGTAGACTCGTCAAACTTCATCTTCCCATTTTCATTATTTTGTTGGGAAATAAACCATTGTGGCAATAAAACATCATTGATTTAAATTAATATTTTTTTTATTTAAATGAGAATGAAATTTGTTTTCCATAACTTAAAAAATGAGACAAAATTGGCAGTACCACTTGCATCCGACGTTTAATCATAATAAAATCCAAAATATCTCTTTTTAAAAAAATAGGAGTGACAACCTTAGCATATAGGGGTATAAAAATATAACTACTTATATCTTTGCAACCGACCTACCCCAAATGTCCACCAAATTTGATTCAAATCGGTTTACTATTTGTGATTAGTACGTCTTTAATCATTGCGTTGTGGAAAAGAATTTTATTAGGGGTAGCTCACCCATGACATGACATTTTTTGTATATGTATTCTTTAATGCTTAATTATAATCAAGTCAAAAATAATACTTTTTTCGAAAAAAAAGTTAAAAAACAAATTTGGGGTGACCCACCCTTAACATTTAGGGGTTTGTAATAGTTATTTGTGCTATAAGGAACTCGAAAACGATGAAACACTCGCCTTCGGCTCGTGTGTGTCACATGCGTTTCACTCGTTAAAAAACAGTTGACTTTACACCCGAGCAGGACATAAAGTTTTTTGCAATCCACCCATGAACACTGAAATTTTTACAATTTCACATTAAATTTCATTATTTTCAAGGAAAATTAAAAAACTGACATGTTTCACAAATGTTTCAAGTGAAATCTTAAATTGTAAAGTTACCGTTAACGATTGGAATTCATACTAATAGAGTTTGTTTTCTCTTAACTACTTGGTAATCCCCATATACCTCCAAATTTTCATTAAAATCGAAAAATAAGTTTTGAAGCCTTTCGGTCTCATACACTGTGACATGAGAATTTTATATATAGGTTAGAGATTAATTTTTGAATTCTGTGACGACGCTTTACTAACTGAGCCAACTTGGTCTTAAAAATAATATTCCTTA
Source organism: Clogmia albipunctata (assembly GCA_001014945.1). NCBI lineage: Eukaryota > Metazoa > Arthropoda > Insecta > Diptera > Psychodidae > Clogmia > Clogmia albipunctata. The sequence goes on from JXOV01022251.1 coordinate 14,098, forward strand.
TCGAACAACTATTATCGTTAATACTAATTTTTCGACTCAAAGCTTGTTTTAAGCGCATATAATCGAAGAGATAAACAGCATCTTTCCACGAGTAATTTGCTGCCATTTCAAAATGGATACTAAATTAATGCTAAAGTGATTATTTGTTATCGTTTGTGTGTGTCCTGTAATAATAGTTATTTTGAAAATTAACTTGAATTAAGGTTTCAATCAATTGTAAAAAAATTATTTAATTATAATAATCTTTTTTTTCTTTCTAGGGAATTTACTTACCACTTGCACCTAGAGGCGGTCAACAATATAATAACGCTGTTGTCAGTCCGCTTGTATTCTTCTCAGGCGACCGAAAAGTCCACAATTTACAAGTAAAAGTTTTTTTTAAAAATTTATTTGCAAATCTTGCTAAACTAAATTTTGTTTTAGGACTATTTACAAAAATGCAAATTGCAATCCATTGACGAGTGCTCTGTTGCATTTTGTGAGCAGGAAGGCGCCGGCACCGCAGACAATGTTTGGTTTTTCTTCGGGCGGTTCGTTTGTGTTTGGGATAGCGGAGTCTCTTTGGTCAATGTTGACGTTCCGAAAGCCGCAAGACGTTTTATCCTCGACGGATCTGACCTCAACTTTCCGGGATAACTTCCCCCTTGCCAATCAGAGTCTCCTGCTGATCCTAATCCTGACCAACCACAATACAACGAAGGATAACCTCTTCCGCACCAGCCTGTTTCAGTGTGCAGACGCCTCGGACAATTCCTCGCAGCCAATTAGCTTTAAAATTGACTTTGGAGTGCTCTACAATACTTTGTGCCAGATTGTAACGATAGACCAAGCCACCCTCCTCCTCTATTTGCTGCTCCACAGGAACCAAAGATTCTACAAATATGTCATGGCCCAGCCAGAGCTTCAGAATTTGGTAAAACAATATGTTTATTTTGAATTAAATTTTATGGGTTTAAATGGATTTGATTTTTTAAAATTATTACCCATCTCATTCCACCAGGTCGGGAGTGACTATTATTCTCTTGATCCTAATGAATTTTATTATTAATATGTAAAGGAGTGATTTTGTTGTATTTTTAATGCCCTTAGATGTTTTTATCTCTGTGGAAGTCTAGCTCTAACCAAATTGTCATTTTCAAAGTTGTCAAATGCCCTCTCTTTTCATTAGCCAGTCTTTCACAAATGACAATTGAATATCTTTTCTATAAATCATTATTTGCTATGGATTAGTACCATCAACAGATGATTCTAAATAGAAGCTATTTTATTGACAAGGTTTTGCCACCGAAACAGTATACACATACTACGAAGAAGACCACCCGCTTCATATCTTTCATCTGTATACATTTATTGAATGGTGGCAAATTATTATTATTATTGTTGTTGTTGTTGTGGAAGGGTGGTGTTGCACTACGACCTTGGGTCTATTGTACCCCCTGGTGATTGTCTAGACAGAACGTCAGTTAGATTGTGTCCTCAAGCCCAATAGCTTTTATGAAGCGAATTAGGCTTGATATGTCAACTGTGACTATTTGTTCTTTGCTGACGAATGGTCTCCCGAGGCATTTCTGCCTCTTGTGTGAAATCGCCCAGCAGTCCATTAGTATGTGTTCCGATGTTTCGGTATTCTGTTCGCAGAATCTGCATATTCCGTCTAAGTGGAGTCCTAGCTTGTGCAGGTGTCCATTTAGGGTGTTGTGACCTGNCGAATGGTCTCCCGAGGCATTTCTGCCTCTTGTG